>JANIJG010017946.1:30355-66790 GCA_024611175.1 Megaceryle torquata | reverse complement strand
TTGGGTTTGGGGTGTTTTGGTTTTTTTTTTGGGGGGGGGTGGTGTTTTTTTTTTTCTTTTTTCTTTTTCTTGCAGTTTTCCCCTAGATTTGAGCTACCGTTGTAGGTTAAAGCTGTAATACAACCACTGCCATACTGATGCTGTGGGGATATCTAAACTCTACAGATTTAAGTGGTTTCAGTGCTAATTAATGAAACTTCACAGGCTGAAATAGAAGTAGGTCCCTCTTTGGAAAAATACATTAATAAAAGACAAAACAAATCTACAAGGCTGTGGTACAGTACTGAGCTTTATAAAAAAGCAACTAAGATGTAATGGGTAAACTGGCATATTTAACAGATATAGACCTGTCTGACTTCTTAAGTGTAGTATCTGTCCTTTTACATCTCTGCTTTCCTATGTACCCTAAGATAAGTTAATATTAACAAAGCAGAAAGAAAACTAACATATCTGATCAGGTTGAGGTGAGGGTTTTTCTGTTTGTTTAAACAAATTGTTCGTAGTATTTAGCATTTTCAGTTGTAAAGCAAATGGCATGTTTTGACTCCAGTCTTTGTAGATTCCAGCTCTTAAATTCCATTTGTGCATAGAAGTGATCTGATTAATGTGACAGATCTCCCACCTATGGTATTTCGGTCCCAAAAAAAGCACCTTTATTCACCATTGCTACACTTTAGATGTGTGCTTTTACAGATCATAGGAAGAAGCCTGAACTGGAGGAACAGCTGTCCCTGTGTGATAGGCATCACTATCTGAGTGAAAGGCAAAAAATAAGCAGCTGAAGAAACTTTATTTATTCCCCAAGCAAAGCAAAACCAAATTTGTGACCAGAGAATAATCTGCTCCAAGAGACTTCTCTATGTATGGAAGTTACAAAATTTTTAAGTTTCTACTTCAGCCAAAATTCATTTTATAACAAGATACCTCAGAAGCTGTATCTTAGATTAACTGACATGGAAACCAAATTAAAAAGTTTTATGGGAATTTTAAACACAGAGGTAGAGAACTGATGAGAGGTAAAAGAGAGGTTGAGCTCTTTCAGAGGACTACATGCACTGACTTATGTGGACATCAAGAAGAAAACCACTCAGCCATCAGCACAGCACGTTCTTAATATGGGCAGAGTTGCTTTGCTTTGCATCTAAGGCACTGTCCTCATGAGAACAAGAGCAACAACAGGAACAGTAAATTTTGCAGTTATACAGTTGAGTTGAAGTTAGAAAAACATATAAGGTAAAGGCCTGGTCTCATCATCATAGACCTTTGAATTAGGATTGTGCTTAAAGAAAGGCTTAAGAGATTGTACGTGTAGGGATGTTGCTTTCTCCTAGTGATAACATTTGGGGGTCAACTGATGATGCCAGGCAGCTGATCATGAAGCACTTGCAAGGCACAGACCCCATTTGCTCCGTAGATATTTTCCCAGGTGATGTAGGCTTAAGGTTTTAAAAAGAAAAATCACATTTTTTTTCAAGAAGACCAAATCACTTGAGAACACTGGATTTCCAATGCAGTCGATATGGATTTAAGTTTCCATTTCAGGTTGCTTTTTTTAACCATATTCTTTGTTTGATCAACATATTTCCAGGTCTGTTTTAGAAGCAAATAATCTGAAATGGATTAGGGGACTCTAAACACCCTGACTTTATGTCAGTGCTATACCAGGGATGTAACTCCTTATAGTGCAAGCACAAACGAGGCATTAAACTTACTTTTCCAAAGAAGCCTTTGAAGAACTTCCTTTCCTGGAGGAACAGGGGGGACAAGTCGAGCGCTATTACTGTAGGTAGCTAAAATGTCCCAGGGTTTCAAACCAACAAGCACACACAAGAACAGGGTTTGGAGGGAAAGGAAGGGAGTTTTAGAGTTATCCATGAGAAGGTGCGACAGGCAAATGTGAAAATAATCCCACGAAAATGCAGATCAAAGGGCACACACATACTAATAAGCTACTGCCCTGAAATTGGTGGAAAGAAGAGAACCTCAGTCCCAATTTCATGCAAAGTTGTTACTTTATTTTCACTCTCCCATGTTTAGTTCCTTTTAGTTAGGTTATAAACCAAACTTGGCAGCAGACATGGTGGTTAAACAATTAAAATACTGTATGGACTCTTGTGAAATGCAAAGTTCTAACTCCAGAGTTAGTTAGGCAAATTTGCTCTGTATTGATCTCTGTTTCTCAAAGCAAATGCTCTGTAAGCTGGAGAAGCAAGTATAGCTGGTGTAAAGCAGGGTTAAACGCTGCGTCATTTTATTCCATTTATTTGTTGCTTTGGTTTACATGCTACGCTTACACTTCACATCTTAGGTGGTCTTCTCTGAACGGGGAGGAATTTCACCTTACAACTAAAACAAAAATGACATCTCTTCCTTTGTCACTCTCTCTAAAGCCTTCCAAGGCTTTATATAATATTTATACAAATGCTAGATACTCATTCTACAACTCTGGATAGGCTGAACAAGATCCCTTTAAAGTCAGCTCAGACAGGGACAGAAGGTTAATCAAGTGCAAAGCTACCAAGAGCCGAACTACTTCTTCCTGAATTTCTTCAGCATGAAAGCAATTATATTTATTGATTGCCCATCACATTAAGTAAGAGGCAGCTCACAAATTTAAGCATATTTATATGCAGTTTAGTTTACTGGCTTTACTTTGTTACCAGACTGTGAGAAGAAACAGGCGAGATCTGAACCGATCTGCCGAGGGAAGTTTTCATCAGGCCAGGTGCTCTGCGAGCACAGCCACGTGCTGCTCTGGGTTTGAGGGAATCTGGCACGAAGCGCATCGCTGTCCCTGCCACCTTTCCCGGTTGTTTCCTTAGTATGAAAGCTGCAGTATAAAGGTAACGGGGAGGAGGTGGAGAATTGCAGATGAGGCAGAAGAGCGTTTTTGTGACCGCCCCGTCCCCAAAGTAACACCGTGCAATTCCAGCCTGTCGATCGCTGATAACAATACTATATTAAAAATATTACTACGAATATTCTGAAGCAGCATCTCAAGAATTGATTGATAAACAAAGTAATATTTAAAACAAAGCTATGGTTCTGACACAAGCCAACAAAAGCCAGGAAACACAAAGTTAAGAAGGCAGTGTCAATCTCTAATTAGCATTTCCTGACTACTTCTGCTGTGTGCCTCTCTGCCTGACGTCCTTCCAGAGAGCTTTTTACTGAGGATCTGGAACATATTTATGTCAGCTCAGACACTGTATAAAGAACATCTCTAAGATCAGTCAGCTGAAAAGATTAACAATTTTTAGAAGCAGGAATGGTTATGTATTTGAACAGGATATGCTGAACACTAGGAGGGGAACTAATGGATTAATCACAGCATTGTGTACATAATGAGAAGGGGTTGGATGCCGCTGCCAAGTTGAGCAATGGCTATTGCATTACACTAAATAACAGTTTTTAAAGAGAGCAAAAGCTAAAGAGATTCACCAGAAGCTACCTCATTTTTAGGTGACGGTTAATTTTGCTCTCAGCAAAATGCTTGTTAAACAAGATTATTTTTTTTAATAAACTAGAGAAGGTTAATGGAAAAAGGCATCATGCAAAATGAGTTTTAAACAACACTACGTTAATGTAGTTTAGAGATAACTAATGCATGTTTTAAAATATTAAATTATGTCTCTTTACCTGCTAAAACAAGAACATATATTAAAACAAATGCATCATTTAAAACAAAAAGTGGCAAGTTAGAAACCAATACTACACACTAAAGATGACTTAAAATCAAAACATGACATGAGAGAGTATACTTTTGTCTTCAGATGATGTTCCTGCACCTGAGTCAAATAGACTTACAGGGCCCTTACGAAATAATTTTCCAGTTTGCACTAAATATTTTAAATTTTGTGAAATGGTTCTGAAGAAACCATTTAGAGCTTAGTGTCCAAATACAAGGATCCTATCAGACAGGAAATGTATACACAGTAATATATCCCCTCTAAGGGAAAAATGCAAGCTCTATTGGTAATATAAACCCATATTAATAAGACTGATAGTTGAATACATGAGTTGCTGATGTATTAATGTGACTGGGGTGCCACTTTGTCAGGCAGAAAACAGGGGCATAAGTTTGTCTTCATTCGTTCTAAATAATATTATAAGCTGCACATCACAGCATTGTTGGTGTGCAATTTCAGAGCTATAAAACTGTAACAACAGAATAGAGTCTGGATGAGGGATTCTTTAGCTAAAAGTGGCTTCTTTTACTTAGTTGTCAATTAAGCAGTGCCTAAGTAAAATGCTCCCCATCATCTGGTTTCAAGTTCTGCAAGATGCAATGCTCAAAAACAATTATGCCACATTATATGAGCAGGTAGTAAAAAAACCAACAAAACAAAAAACACTGAAAGGCTATTTCCCACAATAAAGAGACTGAAAGATTTGTTTGTATCTTTTCTCTCAAAAATCAAAGCAGAAATTAGGCTATTTCTAAAATCAAGATTAACACTGTTCTGTATTATTCTTGACAATTACCATAAAACGTCTTAAAATTCACCACTCAACCCTAAAAAAGAACAGACTTCAGCTCCCCAGATGAATTGCCAACTGTCAGAGAACAAGAATTAAGAGGAAAAAAAAAAAAGATAAATCTATTTTAAGTAGTAAAGACAGAGAGAACTTAATTTTTAGAAGCTACAAGATTGAGGTATTTCAACAATTCAAATTTTACCAACTGGATTTATAAAACTTACATATTACCTGCAGAGAAAACAATAAAGATTAAAATAGGCCACATACATTTCAAGGTAGTTTAACCTTATGAAAAGCCAAGTCCAATTTCTCTTTAGCTAGTCTTTCAGTTTGAGCACTGCAGCTCAAATTTGTAATTCTTTCAAGACCAAGAGAAAGCCTGTCGAAATAACCAGGTATTGTGAAAGCAAGAGACTACCAAAAGAACAAACTGTTTTCTTATCACATTCCTTGTACACTGAAACATCATCCAGTGTTTTGGCTTTTGCTAATTAAGAGAGCATACTGTACAGAAAAGAGCTTTCAGTAAGAGTAAAGTCCTAAAGAAATGCTCCCAGTTTAAAAGCTACATGCTGGGGGTGGGGGTCAGGGGCTGAATTGCAGTGGGCAGGTCTAAATGAACCTTGGATCTGATGGAGTCTAGCAACTAAAGTGCACAAAGTAGTTTCAGTAATCGGAATCTTCCTCTTGGGGCCCAAGGACAATTTCTCCTCTGCCTCTCAACTTCCAACATTGACAAAGAAGATGGTGCAAATAGCAAGTGTAAGAGAAGTCTATAGAAAAACTGGGAAACAAGCACACATCAAAAGAAAACAAAATTATATGGGGAAAAAAAAATGCTGAATTTATGAGAAGGACTAAATTGATGCCATCCACAATTTGGAATAATGACATAGCACAGAATAAGGAAATTAAATTACTTACTTCCAGAAGATGCACTGTAGAAGTTAGATATCTAAGTCTGACATGTGAATCAGTAAGTCAGGTGATCAAAAGTAACAAATCTGGAATTATCCCGATTCCAGAAGAAACTGGATGCTATGCTTTTACTGTGTCTCCTTATTTATAAGCTTAGCTACACTTAACTGGCTTGTGGGTTTAAAGTTTATTTAAAAAAAAAAAAAAAAAAAAAAAAGTAGAGAACAACTACTTCACAGCATAGGTCCCCAGGGAAGAGAATGAGAGAAGTCGCATTAAAAAAAGTAGATACTGTGGTGTTATTTGGCGTGCTAATAGAAAGTATTCTGATAGACCAAAAACCAGAACGGGTCAAAATTGGATGCAATTCATTATGTGGTCAGTACTTGCACTTCTAGCTATGTAAACTCAAACCATAGAATAAAGAAGCTCATTTATATTTTGTGGGGCCCTTTTTAATAAAAATCAATCACCAATCACCGTTGGAATGAATGGGAACAGATGGGATGCGGCTTTAGCAGGTTGCTGCTATACATTAGCTGAGAGAGAAAAGCATGAAAAGACTTGATTTTAATCAGAGCCTTAAACCAATTCAGAAACTTTACAGCACAACAGAAGGCAGGAAAGATAACCTATAATCCTTTGTTGTGTGCTAGGAAGAAGGGAAGAACAGGTTTAGTTGGAAGCCATTTAAGCCCTCACATTTGATGAGGAAAAAAAGCGATGTCCAATCGCAGATACCTTAAGTCAGCAAAAGTGCAGAAGTGTTTGATGTACTTTCAGTACTTTTGTTGAGCTGCAAGGATACAAGAGTTTCTTCCATTAAAGACATCGCTGAAGAATGGACATAGCTAAGACACATAAGAGGAGTGATGAAAAGGACTGCAGTTCTCCATTCAAACTTCAAATTTTAATGTCCTTTCTCTATCTTTTCAGTTCAATACTGTTTTAGCCTCAGTTCCTTGACAGACTGATCACTACCTTTCTAGAGTTTGCTATTTCCACAGGATTTTGTGATATTACTGCTTCAGGAAAAAGATGACAAGACCTCTTCAAACAAGCCACAGAAATACAAGGAGCTTTGAACGAGTGCCATTTACAGGAGCAAACGTTCACAGAAGCCAAACTAAGAGCAGCCCACTTCATGACATATCAGAATTAGGCAGCCTTCAGGCCACTTTGAGCAGATGCAAGCCAGATTATTTCATGCATGACTACAATGTTGCAGTGCATTAGAAAAAAAAAAGCAGCCTAAATCAAGTAAGATTTTGTATAATAATGGTGAATTAAGTCACTATTAAAGTGGCAGGCAACAGAGGGAGAGAGAGAGAGGGAGAGGAAAAGAGAGAGGGAAAAAGAACTGTTAAAAAACAATGGTTGAAGTCCCATGTGGGTACCAACTTAGTCTGAAAGGTCACAGAGGATTTTTACCCATTTGTTTTGCAAATAGTTTCTGCAAGTAGAAAGAACAGTTGTAACTCTCTCCCTCTCATCATCAGATTAGCACGTCCCCCTAACCGCAGCAGTGCTCTCAAACCGGCCAACTGTTCTCCTAACGTGGGTCAAAAGTTCAGTCTTTAGTTGGGGCACTGCTGCCAAACTGACCTTTTCCAGTAATGCTCACAGCCCCAAAGACAACTTTTTCATTAAACAATTATACATACAGATTTCAGCCTCTTCACAGCATCTTCACAGATATGCATTCCTCTGGACTCATCCACTTCGACATGTCCCAAGTACTGCAGGAAAGAAAGCAGGGGGAGAAAAGCTTAATAGTAGCTCCTTAAACTCCCTGGGTTTAAAAATCCAGTGTCTGAATTCACCTCAGTACAGCTGAGATGACAGACTTTAACAGCACCTTGCTTGCCTTCTTTTGAGACCTGTATTTGGAGGTTTGACTTTGTATTTATAAAGGGCACCAGCACCAGTAGAAAAGCATAATACATCTAGAAATTTTGAGGAAAGACAGATTTTCCTTACTTGGGAGGGGAAAAAAAAAAAAAAAAAATTGCAAAGTGGAACTGTACTGTCCTGCTTATTCAGCATGAGCTTTAGTCACTTTTTTTAACCAACACAGCATGAAATTCTTACATCTATATAGAAATGAGTGTGAATAAATTATTTTTTAATAATGATAAATATATTTAGCATAGAGAATGGAATTATTCTACCTAGTAAGATAAATCTATTTGAATGTTTATGCCCAAACACAAGAAAATTTAATGTGGCAAACATTTTTTTTTTTTTTAAATATAAAACAAAATTGTTTTTCTTCATTACAATACCAGGCTTATGTAGACACTGAAACATTCATCATTTTCACAACAAAGGAAAAAACCCCAACACATCAGTCTTCCGTATATTCATCTTAGCAAGCTCCACTTAAAACAAAAAAATACCCCAAACAAACAACAGTGAATAGAAACTGCAAGTTTCAAAGCTTTTAAAATTAGTATCCCAGAATAATATTAGCTATAGAGAAAGCAATTTCATGAAATACATTGGAGTGTAGGGTTCAGGGTGCTGTGTATAGTTTCATTTTGCACTCTGGGGGGAAAAAAAAACAACTTGTATGTTTTCCAATCTCTCCCCACCTTTTCCAATCATAGTTCTTTTTGATAGCAGATGGAATTGTTCTCTCAGAAGCATTCATATCAAAGTACCATATTCAAAGTACTTAACTCGAAGAAAACCAGAAACTATTAAATAAAAGCTTTCCGAAGTTTTGTAACAGAAGTAGAAGTCAAAAAAAAGCTTAGACCATTTTATATGGCTTTATAAGAATTGGATGCAATTCAGCATTTCTATTCTAGACTAGCTAGAGAGTGAAGAAATGGTTTTAAAATATCAGAATCAATACTTATGTCACTTAATGCAGCAGCAAACCTAGGTTTAATAATCTACTGAGAAATCCCACTCCATCACAGAACAAACTCTCATGAGTTTCTGAAATATCCCAGTTTTTGTCTCCTTAATTAGGATATCACACTTCACTAGATGGGCAAAAAATATTTCACTCTTTAGCACCATACTGAAGCACTTGATCAGAGTAGCATAATGGATTCAACTAAAATGGACCCACTCAGACTGTTCGAAAGATTTAAAAGAAATTTGAAAGCTGAGGTTCTTTTCATGCAAGGCAAGGTGCTCTAAAAGTTGAGACTTTATCACCCTACATACCACTAAACTGCAGAAAAATTTTGAGAGATATTAAGTGACAGAGGGCTTCAGCCTTAAATCTCACCATGTGCCATTTTTAAAACAACATAAATCTGGATGAAACAATGCTGCATGAGTTTCATTTAAACCAGCCCTCACAGCTGAAGAACAGCTTGAAAAATAAATTGCATAGAAACTACAAGGTAAATAAAAGAGATCTGACACTTTAGAGCTTTTCCAAAATGAGCTCTGTGAGGCTGAAGCCTTGCAATTGAACGCTAGGGCTGCCAAAACAGCAACTGTACCCCTCAGCTGTACTTGCTGAACACTTGCGCAAGACCTTAATTTCTCCAGAACACACACTAACTAGAAAATGTTAATCCTAAAAGTACACCAACAGTAACAACTAAAAATGCTATGTGTCTGGAAGTGTATCTTTATATCAAGAGCTATTAAAATGGATCTTCAGTTGGGCCATGACCCCTCTGGAAATTCCAGAGATGCAGAAATTCTGTGGTTATGAATATCTGTTACGGGAAAGTTTTTGGTTTCGCAGCTTAAGAAAGTTTGTCAACTTCTCTTCAAAAAGGGAGAGATATATACAGGAATAAGGCTGAGTTTTATAGAAGACAGAAAGATATATGGATGGAATGAGCTATCTAGTTTACATGACCATTAAAGTATCACACAAATAGAGGACACCATTCAGATTTCCTGAGTGATCTGCACATCTCATTTACCCCAGTGCAGACAAAACGTTTCCAACTGAAGACCCAAACCATTCAGTCCCTGTACTTGGCAACCTGCCTTTTTCTTGGAAAAGGGAGAAACAGAACAGGGTAAATATTGCCTCATGTCACACTCCAAAACAGACAACCATTTTCCCCTGTGTTGCCAAACCTCTATTCAAGTCCCGTGCTCCAACTTTCAGCAATCAGTCATGCCACTGCTGTTAGAGACAGCGAGTTTAGCTGCAGTTTTCAATACTGCTTCCACTCCAGTGAATGGGGACATTATTGCACATATCAAGTGCATCTACCCACAGCAAAAGGGTACAATCCACAGAGCTCATTGAGCATCAATCAATTCTGAATTATAAAAGAAATTACACTGCCACACAATACTTCTTTACGATATAGAGGACAAAAGGTGCTTTGTTTGCACTTACACTTTACACCCTTCACAAATAACTCGTTCTTCCCATTGCACCGCTTTTGCAAAATCCAGAAGCTCATCGCTATCGGTATCAGCGGCCTTGAACATTTTACAGGCAGTTTCAAAATTCTTCCTAGGTTTTTTTTCTTGGGTGGAATGATGGTGTGTTAATTCCTTATAGATACAGATACATATTTTTAAGCTTCTTCCTTGTAAAAGTAACTTTTAACTGTATAATCAGAACACTGTGGCCCTCTTCTATTTTTAGCCAAGTGTCCCTTAAGCAGCAGGTTCCCTTCCAACTCTTCAGGTTTATATGTAAAAACTAGCCCCCCGAATCAGGCTGACAGTAGATATACATGTCTCCTGTGTTTAACCAGTGCTACAACAGTTATCTAATTTTTGATGGGTAGTAATCAGACATGTAAATATTTTTTCAATAAATTTGGCAAACAACTCTGCTACAAACTTGAGACCTTTTCTAGTACCCTTACATTTTAATGAGAAGCGTTAAGCTGTAATTATATCACTATCTACTCTTAAATTAGAAATAATATCTCAACTTATTGGGCAACAGCATTTTATGAATGATATTTCAAAATTTAATAAAGCAAATACAGCTGCTAGCTAGATTAAGACATGGTCTGCTCCTTACAGCCTGAAATGGAAGCTAAACACTAGAATTCAAGACTTAAACCATCACTGTTGTCCTGCCACGGGAAAGAGATGGAATAGAAACTGTAAGAAGCGAGATACACAAATCCCATTCTTCTATACCCAACCTTTCAGGATCTCCGAGAGGAACCTCCCTTTCAAAGTAAAGGAGAAGGAACATACTGTGAAGCGCCTGGGCAGAGGCTTGTCCTACATAAGTAATATCCTAATGCAAATCCATCACACCACATTACCACAGACACACTTCAGGACTGGATGTACAAAATTGATGGGAACTGTGTAAGCTGTACCATGGTGGCTGATGACTTTGCAGAATAGTAAGGAAGGAGGTGCCCTGGATACATCTGCAAAGAGCGGTCCTCGTCGGAAGGATCACTGCAGGCAGCATTCCTGGAGAAAGTGAGCACTTCTCCATCATGAAAGTGCACATAGTAGGAATGCATTATTAATATTGCACGCATTCCTACTTAATTTCCATAGCAACCAATGAATGATAGTTATGATATCAGCAACTCTCAGCCATAAGATGTTCTGTATGAGGTTTAATTGTTATACCAGAAATTAACCACCAATGCTTTTACAGAAAGCTAAAAATCCTTGTGGGCAGAGCCCACATACAAAGTAACATAAAAGCTCCAATGCAAATAAAATGCTTTCAAGGGCTGTTGGAGATCCCCCTAACACAAACATTTTTAAGGAAAAGTACTACTTTTATGAACATTTTCAGAGAAAAACATGAGATGGTGGTACAGCAAGTAATAAAAGAAACTCTCCCTCTTCACCTCTTAGCTTTGGTTCTCTTTCACAGATGGGGGTGATCGGTACCCATCTCAAGGAGAACAGAAAGCAATCAACACAGGAACAAGTTAAACTGGCACATAGCAAAATGCCCTTAGAACCTGAGAAGTGCTTGAGAAAACTTTATTCTTTGTAAACATTTTAAACTTGTTCATTTTCAGACAAAGTTGGAAAAAACCTTATCTTACCATATGAAGTGGCTTTGATGAGGCTGTCTTACTGCCTTCCTCCAAATCTATGCTATTGAAATTGCTCCTGAGAAAACATCAAGGGCTGGTGTATCAGATCAGAAACATTGTTGGTCAGAAACAAAACAGATCTACCATCCGTGTCCTAGCACAAGGAATACTCTCTGATCTTTCTTTGCTTTCTTTTCTTTCACAAATACTTGGCTGACTCAGTTTTCAAAATTTCAGAGTTCAACAATAATAGCTGGCAAAAGAGAAAGATCCTTCATTAGAACTCCTTCAACCTCGCTCAAGACAGTTTTGTTTGTTCAAACCTTAGTAATATGCTATTACAGTCCCTCTTCCAAACAGACACAGCTCCACAAATCATTCAAGCTCCCTCTGTATCAGCAGATGTTCACATGTGCTGTTTTATTTGCAATAACAGATTACATTTGAAACTAGATGAACACAGGAAATTGGGTTACTGTAAATTTTGGCCAAGGTGTCCCATGCTAGGGAACTAGCTGCCATAGAGAGAAGCACACCACCATTTCCTTGGTATTTTTCCTAGAGGCAGCGACATTCCTCTTTCTTCCTGTAACTACTATTGTCTCTACAACTGGGGTATTATTTATAACAGTAAGACTGACTACTTGGCATCTGGATGTGCAGATATGCTTCTGGAATTGGTACCACTCAGGAATTAAACCCCAAGCTCCACAGTTTCACAGTGAAATGCTGCTGTGCAACTAGACATAAGCTTAAATCCAGAAAGCCTGGATACGTCTTAAAGCTGAGCTACTTTTCCACTGACTTCAGTAAGATTTACATTCCAACACTCATTAACTTTCTTTCTCTTCTCTCTCACCCATACTCCTGCTTTTTTGATTTATCTGTTTGAAACAGATGTTTGCTGAGACAGAGCTGTAGAAACAGAGACCACAGAAATGCCACGATGAAGCATCAACAAATGAACTAAGCTTAATTCTGTTTAATCAAAGCTACAGGTTAGTTATGATGCTACACATATCCTTAGGGTCCAATTTCTTTCACTTCCCTAAGTCACCAGAAGTGAAAATGTCTCAGCAACCTGTTAAACCTTCCCAAACAGGAGCCGTAACAGCCTATGACTGTGAAATGTCTCTGAATAGTATGCATCAAAAAAATCTAACTCTAAAATCAAAGCAGTGTCTGTAGTTCTCTGTCTCTTCACATCACAGCCACCCAAAGAACCACATCATGAATTTCACTTACTGGTTTTCATATCACATTTATTGTGTGAATAGAAACTATACTGTGAGGGAATAACATTTCCAATTAGGACTATTGGAGATGAAGTAGCCAAGCTCAATGCACGATACACAAATGCCATATTCTTCATATGCTCACAAATCCCTGAAACAAGGTAGAGGAGGAAGTCGGGAGGTTATGAAGGACAGCACTTGCCTTGAGGAAGGATCTACTTCCACACCTGTGTCAGAGAAGTCAGCCTTGAAGTATTATGACATTTCTGTAACTGGAGATCAATAGGGTAGACCATCTACTCTGCAGCTTATATGCTTCAATGAGAAAGGGAGGTCAAGCCCACTATTTCTACTAGCACCTTTACAGCTTCATGTATGTACTGTTAGAATTAGGTTTTCAACTGTTTGCTCTGATGTGCAATTCCTATTTCTCTAGAAATTCAGCATTAGTAAATAAATTTAATTTTGTTCCTTTTTTCTTTTTTTTCTTCTTTTTTTTTTTTTTTCCAAAAATCAAGTGTTGATAGCACTAAGTTTTATAAGCACACCGCACAGGCGCACATTGTACCTTTTCTTCAAGGCCTGTAAAAAAATTCAGTTTCCATTTATGACACTGGAAATACCCTAATTTTAAAAAACAAAGCGCCCAAAATTAAAAAGTATAACCCAATGAAAATTTTGATTTCCAACACCTAAATGACATTTAAAAGAAGTATTTCTGCAAAGACATCAAACTATTGTTATGGCGCTAAAAATTAATAGTCATATCTCTAAAACATTTTGAAATTTACTAAACTATTTAAGAACTACACCTTGGACTAAGGCAAGAGGGGTTTAAAATTGAGTAAGAAGCTCCATTCAAAACTTCTTGTTTGCGATGCTATTCAAACAAAACTACAGGTTGGGCACAAGCATGAGAAGTTTAAGGACTGCATTACATTATTTTTAATCATGACAAAAATGCACAGGAATATATTGGAGACAAGTCACACATCTTCTGTTATAATCACCATTTTTTTATAATTAGCTGTCTTCAAGCTTTTTTCCTGTGATCTTAAATGCTGCAGGACTTTAAAGACATATGTTTGCCTGCTGCTGGCTTAGCATTCAATAGGAATGGCTATTGTTCATGGCTAACATCAGTTCATGCCTAAAGAGGTAGGGATTTGTAGTGTTTAATGTGTAAGGCTGTTCAACATTTCAGAAATCAGCAGATTTGTCACATTAACTTCTTAAAAATACTTAACATAGTTTCCAAAGACTATTCAAGCATCTCAAGGTCTCACAGTAAAAAATATCACATGCCTAAGTTAAAGGCACTTCAGCATCAACATGCTGGCAAGCTCTTTCACAGCTACTAATATTTCAAATTAGAAGTGTATTTAAGACAGAAAATAAAAGCCACAGTTACCTGTGCCAAGTACCAGCCTTTCTTATCTGGAGGAACAGAATGGCATGTGAGCTGTACTTATGAACTGATTGAAAATAAGAAGTTACTTTTAATATAGGATTTATAAATTTGACATTAATCAATAAAGTTCAATATGTAAATTCCAAATCTATAGAGGACAACTAGGCATCTATGAGTGGTGAGAAAGCACACAGCAAAGTGACAGAAATGCCTATTTCCTACTGATAGCAGTTTCAGCAGAGCCACGTATGGCCTATTGACCTGACAACCTGCCAGGTCACAGGGACCCCAAGGATGAGAACTGACACTCACAGGTCCCAGTGAGGATACTTAATGGGGTCAGCACAAGTTGTTCCCTTTCCTTCAGTCTCTGCTTGAATACAGAGCAATACGGTGTCATCAGCAGCAAATCCTGGACTGCAAATTCAAAAATACAAACATGGTTTGTTACTCTTCCACATGCACTTTTTTCACTACTATCTTTAGTCTTCAAATTGCAATAAATGGAATAAAAAACTGTAAGTAAACTTGCAGACTACAGGCAACAGTAGCCTTAGATGCATTAAGGTCAAAAAAAGACGGACCACCAAAACCATGAAAGTGACAGAGTAAAACTACTTAAATTAATCCAAGATATATGTGACTACTGTGTCTTCTACAACCACAGGTAGGAATCAGCTGTTAATATTCTGCTTAACACATTCAGTTGGTTAAAACCACCACCAACTTGCAAATGTTTGGTTTGTTTAGTTCTGTTAAGTAGAGGGAAATGACCTAATTTTTTCTGATATAAATTTCACAGGCCAGCTACTCTAAAGTGCATTTGTATGAATAAAAACTACTTACCCAGAGGGACATTCGAAAAGGCATTTCAGACAAAAGAAGCCCTAGTGTCAAATACTTTAGTCATTAAAACATAGAACAGCTGCATGTTCTCAGTGAGGTAGCGTCTGGAGCAAGAAAACAAGTTTGAAAATTCACACATCAATGAACTTCATTTTTTGCCATTCTGATGTACAGAGATTGCATAAAAATAAATTACAGTACTGATAACTGTGGCTGTAATGTCAGTTAGAATAATCTGCTTCTGATTAGTTTTAAATACAATGTCTCCATCTAAGTCCCTTATACATTACATATATCTGGCACAGTTTTCTCCTCAGAGGAAAGATTCACTACTGAAACTCTACAGATACTTTTTAGTTTGTCAGGACAGTAGAAGAGAATTTGCCTTTGAAAACATTCATCTGCACAGATTTTCCAGCAGCTGTAACACTGCCACATTTAATAATGGGGCAACTCTGAGTACATCTATAAAAGTTGCAATTATAATGCCTCCACATGACCAAAGTTAGGAGAGCAACATGATTACGTTCCCAACGGAACAGCAAAAATCTGCAAGTCACACCTGTCTAAACACAAGCTTAACATCCTTTTCATACCTTTGCTGACAGACAGGCACGGTAGAGCGCAAAAAACCACATTCAGTCGTACACTCCAACATCGTGGCTCTTTCAAGGCAACTTTATCAGATTCAACACAGTTTACCCAGACCACCACTGGAGGAAAGTCAGTAGCTGCTCCACGGCCCTATTTTGAACATGTCAGATTACCACCTCGTGTGTGGTTAGATTTCCAACACAGTGAAGAGCTATCTGTAAATACATCCCCCACACACTAAGATGACTGAGAAAATATGATCAGTAGCTGGTTATGCACAACACAGCCACTCCAACTAGTGGAAAAACACAGACTGCTAAACAAACAAACAAAAAAGTGTTATTGCCTAAAAGTAACAGTATGTGCCCAGGATTATCACCACCTCCAAATTTATGAGCACAGCACTAGAGAGAACCAACTGTGCATCAAATCCACTTCCCTGAATTTTAAAGCAACAATGTCATAGGAATTTTGGCAATGCTTTCCACAGACCATCTTTTCTACCTCAATGAAGACTATCCATAGATGGATCATATTTGCTCAAAATCCAATGGCACACTTACAGGCTGGAACAATAAGGATCAGCTGTGGATGTAGTACAGGAATTGCTTCAGGAACTGTGCCAATGTAGAAAACTTTCAATAACATTAAATCTGTTTGCAGTACAGCATCCTCAAAGCACAATGAACGAGCAGCTACCGGAGTCCCTGTCCAACACTAACAGAACAGAGCCTGGAGGCAGGATGAAATCCTATTTGCAACATGACTTTCAAAGTGTTTCCACGTGTTCCGTAGTATCTAAAAAATGATAAATCTGTGCTAGCACTCTACAAACACCCCAAATCTTGGCAAAATATAAATTCCCAAAGACAAGAAGTTAAAACCAAACCAACCTAACACTACTTTAAGAGAGGGACGTATCTTTTACCCATCCAATTTTCATGACCTTTCTCTTTTACAAGAGAAACCAAGAGCAAACATTCACACCTCTGTATTTGCACTAGTCTGCTCTACAGGGGGAAAAAAAAAAAAAAAAAAAAGAGTCTTAACTAAATAAAATAGTAAGCAGTAGAAGAAGCAAAGTCCTCAAAATGGCTGCTACTACATTAGTTTCATGTATTTTACTTTCCTACACAAAACATCAAAGACAGCTGTAGAGACATTTGTTAACAGTTTTCAGGTCTTCACCAGCTATAGAGGTAAAATCTTCATCCATCCCTGCAAAATCCAGACTCTGGTCTGCCATTCAACTGTGCCTTGAGCTCCAAAGAACTATGGCTGATGGTTTTTAGAGTGTGGGAAAGGCAGACTATGAAGAATAAGGACAGACTGAAACATATTAAACTGTGGCTGAGCAGCCATACTACAGTCAATGGACCACCCTGGAATTCCCATTTAAGAAAGTTCTACGAAGGCTTTTTCACTATATTTCAGATTCAAATGCATTCCTACTCAATAACCATTCTTCCCAAAATATCTCAGTATGTTCTGCTCCATTGAGGAGCATCAGGAAGAGAAGTCACCCCAGCAGATATTTAAGGACATAAGAGACTGCATACTTTTCCTGGAATGTATGAATTTCTGACTAAAAGTCAAGAACGGCGTGACAAGATACTCTCCTTCAATAGCACAAAGTTCTATTCTTTTTGCGAGCAAAATATAGTACCACCCACTGAACTGATGACTCTACGTCTGGTTTATCTCGTTCACTCACAATGGCATACTTCCTGTCTCTATCTATTCAACACCAGCTAACACCCATTTTGCATCCCAAGCCTAACAAAAATTTCCACTACTGCCCATCTCAAGGCACATTTTGGAAGATAAATTCTAATCGAATAAGCTGAAGTGCCTCTTAATGTCAAATTGTTCTGATTTTATTTTTCCATCTAATTGCACATTCTTTAAATATTAGTAGTCTACCATTCTGACCAAATCAAGAAACACAGGTAAAGGATGCATTTACTTCAGAGCATTAAAAAAACAAAACAAAACAAATAATAATAAAAAACAACAACAAAAAAACCAACCAAACAAACAAAAAACCCCCAGTTATTAAATTAATTCAGTGAATTCAAATACAAAGCAGACAAATGAGGGTAAGTCAGTCCCATTATGATGACAGAATGAAAGACTCATCCATTTCTGTGCCTCTTAAGCACAGAATAGCCCAAAACCTTTTCTGACTTTGGGTACATGTGCCCAGAATAGATGAATGCTTCATTTAAATACAGGAAGCATTTGTCATTGTAAGTGCAAGTCCTGACTGCCAGTTAAAAAAAGATCAGTCTTTAAACAGCAAGAAGTGGTTCACACCCTTTGTGTTCAGTAAAGGATTGAAAAAGTTTGAATAAAACGAAATTAAACATTTTTGCTTTTCTACCTGTGTAATGGATAAATTATTAAAACATAATGATCCTCAAGCTAACAGCTTCGTTCTCCCCTAGACAACATTAAACCTTAATCTAAGTTTCATCTTCCACAGAGCAGTTACTCAATTTCAAAGCTCCAGCAAAACCCCACCTCTGTTTAGTACTGGATTACAGTTCCTTCCTCTAGCAGAAGACTAACACAAAACAACAACAAATAAACTGTAACAAACTAGAAATGTTACATAAACGAGTATATGTAAAACCACACATAAGCAACTATAGTAAAGTAGCACATGGACCTCGCGTGAAAGTTATTGCAGATTTACTGTACATCTGCACATACCCACAGGTTCACAAAAATATGCAACAGCCAGGTTCAAGAGTTGCATCTATCAATGTCACCCGTTTAACTATCAGACAATTACTTTAAGTATAATAGATAAAAACTAATAAAAGGTCCTTAGGTATCAGAACCATAGACTGTTTTCCTTGAGCAGATATTTATATGCGTTAACTTTCCTAAGCGTTATCTGCTTACAGACTACTGTAGAACCAGTATTAGCATGCCCTGAGGAAGAAAGCTTTTTATTAGAGGGGAAGCAGAGGCAACAAGACACCTTAAATTTACTTTTATTATTGTATATCTTAAGTATCAAACATTATTCTAAAATACTAAAGTAGTATTGTTTCTTAAATACAGGGGAAGGAGAAATGGCGACACAAAAGAAAATATGTATTTATAATACTCTGATAATTTGGAATGAGTTCTCATAATTCAAAAAAGTTATTTCAGTTTCACATGCATTAATAGCCTGTAATAAACACACACAACAACCTGTAGCACAGGAGACACTCTTAGAAGTTAGCAAGTGCTTTTAATATCAAGCACTGGAAGGAAACTCAGGTGTTACTTGGCAATGTTTTCAGTTATTGAAAGGGAGGAAGGATTCCTTTCCAAGCACAACCCATTGCTTACCTTACAACTGTAACTCCACTTTTAACAGAGAGAACTGAGTACCTCTCCATGTAACCCAAGAGGTCTCTCATTTCTGCTCTTACAGAAAAATGAAGACAAATATTATATTACTCCTCTTCCTAGCTACTGGATTTATTTTAACAGATAATAATGCAGAATATCTCAGATGGTGATTTTTTTTCCAAGGCATTTTGCTACATGAGTCATCTGGCTTTGCCTTTTTTTTTTTTAATTAAGTAAAAAAGATGAGAGCTGACTGTAAAATCAGTCAGTATGTAATGAAGCATGGCTGCTGGCCTATGCTTGCCAAAACCACCCTGGATAATAATTCATGGCAAGAGTACCTCACAGATATCTGAAAGAAAAGCAGAAACTCTTACCTTAACAGGAAAGCTACACTTGCCAGTACGAACGCCTTCTTCATCAGTCTGCCACTGATGAGGCCTACTGGCCTCTGGGACATAGACATCTTTCTTTCTCCTAAAGCTTTGCCGTAATTTGTTCATTTCTCAGATTTTCACGTCCTAGAAAAAATAAAAAAGAATACTGCCAATAGGCACCAAAACACACATTTAGCCACTTTGCATCAACCACTATCACAAGTGGCCCTGTGAAAAAGTTACGCTTCTGCAAATATGAATGGAACTACCTGTAAAGGGAGAGGATTTTGGACAGATTGAGAGAAAGATAAAATACTCACTTCAAAGCAGAAGACACCACGCCACTTGTTTAATATCTTGCCACAGCAACTGAAGCATTTGAGCCAGAAATAACTATTACTCTGAGCATAAGGTTACCTAAAATAGCTGACAGGGAAGCTCTGAAGAGTGATGTGCATGAAATCCTGCCTTCCTGAATTTAAACACCTACCTAGAGCAACCAAGCAGGACACAAGTAGCACAAGTTTCCAAGGCACCCATGCAAGTGTTACAACCATTCACAGCCCTAAGACTGCTCCTAAAATTAGGTGCTTGTGCTGTTCTTTAAGTATGAGTGATAGGTTCATGCTTTTACTGAGGGGCACAGGCTAGCCCTCAGTCTACTGGTAAAAGTTCTTATGTTTAAATGAGAAATGCACTGAATTAATGTCTACATTCTGGGTAAAGCTCTAAACAATTACAGTGTTACCTCTTCAAAGCAAAAAGATAGTTCTGTAATTATGATTCCAAAGCCTAGAATTAGATTCCTTTTATATAATATTTCCGTTAAGTATCAGTTCCTATATACAAGCCAACATACACTTTAGACACAACATACACTTTAAAACTATTTGACAAAGGTGAAAAAAATCAACATATTCATGTTTGTGGTAACTGACATTTAAGAAGCTGAAGTTCAAAATGCAACAATTTCAAAGCTGAACATAAACCAGAATTTCAAGGGGAGGTCTACTTGATCACCTCAGGCAGGTGATGTGTACTTCAGCAAATCTCCACATGGCACCTCAGCTCAGAAGACAGACACCCATTCTTGTCCCTGCCAAAGACTGGCAGAGCCACAGCACGATGAGCAAGCCCACTGCTCCAGCTTT
Organism: Megaceryle torquata; assembly: GCA_024611175.1. NCBI lineage: Eukaryota > Metazoa > Chordata > Aves > Coraciiformes > Cerylidae > Megaceryle > Megaceryle torquata. The sequence goes on along the minus strand of JANIJG010017946.1, from coordinate 46,459 downwards.
GCCTAAGGAGTCTGGTCAGCATGCAGCCTAGAACCCAGCTGCCCGACCTTGCACTCCAGTGACTGAGGAATTGGGCCCATTTCTGCCAAAAAGGGCAACAGACAAACTGCTACAAATAGTAAGGCTCATCTGCCACTATTCTGAGTCTGACTGATTAAAAAATACTTTGTAGAAATCTGAAACCTACAGATGCATAAAAACAATCCACGGAAAAGTTTTCAACGTAACTCTAATTCTAAACAGCTTCAGTGAGTAACTGAAGAAGTGAGAAGAGCAGGCAGCCACAGTACCACTTGTGAAATAGCAGTCTAAATGCCTTATCGTAACTTTTGCTTATGTGAGCATTTCCTTGGACTTCTCCCAGGAAGTGTTGCTTTTGTCCATGAGACTGGCACCTTATCAGAGATTTATTCTGCCCAGGAATCTCAGTCCACAGGGTAGGATAAGAACAAGAGTTCTTCAACTGCATTTCCTATGAGAAGCTAAAGTGGCATTTTGCCCAAAAGTATTTCCTTTTCACTGAAAACCAAACCCATTTTCCTACATGTTCTATTTTTGAGCTCATGTTCACAACAAGCAATTTAAAAATAGCTTATTCTATTTAATAGAAATTCAGCCAAATAGCAAAATTAATTTCTGGTCAGGTAACCAATGAGCTTTCTCCAACTGAGAATGTAATCTTCTGAGATGTCAGACTGTTTCAAGTAGGTTGCAAAATAGTTTGGCACTATAAGCACCTAACTCACTTGTAACACACTTCAGCCCAGTATAACTAGAATTGCCATATGATGGGAAAGCATTAAGTAAGGCAACTCACACAGGCTGCATATTTGAGGATACAAGAGAGAAGCACATGAATTGCTGGAATTGAGTAGTGAAATACCTACTGATTATGTCTGGAGCTCAAAATCCCTGCACAAGAGCTTAAAAGCAAAACAAGTGAGCATTTTCTACTTGAATTCTTTGCAGTACACTTCACATTTCCATGCAAGCATAACATGCTGTCAACAAAACAAGAGACACCAACCCAAGCTGCCCCAAGCTAGCAGGGTATTTTCTATTAAACTGATGGCATCACTGATACTGCAAAAGGTTTTATGCTCTGTCATGGAACTTAGCAAATGATTTTTGTCCTGTAACAAAGTATTTTTAAAACCCCCAAGAAGAAACAAATCAAAATACCAAGCACACTATTTCCTTTTCACTTCTACAACTCCAAATCCTGTTTGGCCCAAGAGAAAGGACAACAGAGAAGCAGTACTTAAAGATAAACCTAATGAAAAGCCAAGGTGGGAAACTCAAAATCAAAATAAACCAAAAAACATAGCATTATATCAGAGAGAAGCAAGTAGTGAAGGCTGAAAGCATTGAAATCTTGTGGTGAAAAGGAAGAGGCGCTTTGGGTTCTGTTAGATTTCAAGGTCATCTCAACCAGACACCTAACTGCAGACAGCTCCACATCTGAATGGTGATGCCTGTTGGAAAAGAAATTTAAAAAAAACCAAACACAATCCAACAAACACCACCACACTAAAAAATAACAAATAAGAAAACCTCCACCACTTTTATAATCCAAGAGATTACAGCATTAGACTAAACATTAGACCAGTTCCCAAAGCACCATACGAGCATCTACAAAAGGCATTGAGCAGACAAGTTATTTACATGGCGGGTTAACACATTTATGTTGCCATTTATTTTTATGCAAATTGATGTATTTTTTTATATTTTAAAAACACAGCTCCAAAGCCAATTTAAGGAGAGCACCATTATTCTTCTGACCATCTGAAAGTATCATTTTAACCCATATCTGATCACTGACAACTCAGGGGCAGCAGAGAAACAGAAACAACGTTGTCACGGATAAAAGTGCATGTTGAAGCACTCATGGCTTCATTGTCTTGTGCATCATCAGGTTACGGCTGCAGAACAAATTACTTCAAGATAAACCAGCATGTTAATTCATGTCTTGTTAGCTGCTGTGCTGTAGGAATGTGTTCGCTTTTATCCTTCATTGAGCGCAAGCCAGAAATTTACCCTTCAGATGGGTAAGCTTCCATAGAAACTGAAGTTAGTAGGAGCTGCTGATGATGCAAATTTGGAGTTTAGCTTGCCTTGCAGGAGTTCACAGTGTACCCATACCTTCAGATAAGCAGTTTGTTTACATTTTTCATAAACATTTCTTGCATAGCAGTCACTGCTACAAGATGATCCAAAATAGAGAATCTGCAAGGCAGAGGACAGTATAGGTACCTGAATTGCATTGAGGCAATTAGCCCTTCAGGCTAGAGGTGCTACAAAATTTCACACTAAGCAATCACTTGCAGTTTCAACATTGAAGACAAAAAACAATGGAAACCTATTTTTTATCTTTCTTCTGAACTCTAGCCTTCAGAAAGGTTACTTAATCTGCAGTAAAATACGCAGTATCTTTTTTTTTTATTGCAGTGGAAAAGGATAAACACTGATTTTTAAGTCTTCAGTTCAGACAGTTTTTTTTAAACCACTCAGAAGGTTTGGGATTACTTTCTGTTTTCTCTCAAAATTGATCACTATTCATCAATTTAGTAAAAGGAAAATCATGGGTCAAACTAGGGCAAAGCACTCTCTGCAGCCTGCAAGAAATACAGAATAGCCATGGCGCAGAAGGGAACACACAGGTGAACTCCAATACCATCCTCCAGCTTTATAGCACAAGTCATTCTGCAAGCCTGAACCATCAGGAGCAGACCAAATTGACACATTAATAAAATTCCTAGAGGTATGCATTTCAAACAGCAGGGAAATCAAGGTTTAAGAACAACATGTTATTCGGATAATTTTAAAATTTACAAGTCATCACATAAAATTAATTCAATTAACATGTTACAATCAGACTAAGCATTTGGGGGGGAATTTACCTAATATTATTAATAAAACAGACCATGCCAAATAGGGCCTGAAGCCTGCAACAAGGTCATCCACTTCCAATATGGGGTTTTTTGCCTAAGAAATACCAGGTATTACTTGAAATCAAAGCATTCTGAGTAAGTATGTTTTTCCCTGCCAAAGTTACCTGATACTTTAGACCTAAGAGAACATGCAAATTATCTTAATCTCCTTGAAAAAAAAAAAGTGTTTGCCTAACCTACTTAATACAAAAACACTCCAGAAGCATTCCTCAGCTTGGCTGTAAAGATTTGTATCCTCAGAAGACTCCATGGCTTTGAGTTGTCTTCAACCTGGTCACACCTGTCCAAAGACTGAGGCCTAACAACTATCTCTTCTGTGTTCTGAAAACTAGAATGTTATTACAAAATCCACAGAGGTCCCCACCAGGAGGTGCAAACAGCCCTCATTTCCATATTTCAGAAGAATATTCCACATTGCTTTTTCCTATAAAACTCAGTTCACTGCTGACACTTCCATGTTATTATAAATCTTAGCTACAACCAGGATGCTTGGACATCAGTAAGGAAAGGTGCTTGTTTCAAGCCATTTTCTTGAGATGAGATTTGGATTTGGCAGGTTTACTTGCAGTATAAGCACAAATATAAAGAAATGGTTCCAAACATTTAGAACTATTTTGCCTTCTAATGCACAGTTTTAATTTAAGATAACAATTTAAGAATGTTTCATTTATATGAAAGAGGCAAGCTAAGAAAGCAAGTTGATTGCTGCCAAGGTAAATAGTCTGTCCCTGTCTATTATGAAGCTGCCAGAATGAAGTTTTACTTCTCTGAAAAATCCTTATTAAGCATTGCTGCTAAACAAACAGTCTCTCCTCCTCTCCCACTTACACAGGACAAAAACATGTAATGCTCTATCTCTCCAAGCCTACTGTAAAGGTTAGCCAAAACTTGCTGCAATTGCCCTGCAACAGCGTCTCTGCAATTATTCACCAGCACAAGAACACAAGGTACACTTATCTTCTAAGGAAGAAAAGGTCACCCCATGTGTCAGATTTTGAATGCAGAACTTTGAGCCTTTTTGTAAGTTTAGATCCCATAAAATCTAATTAAATCCAGCACTGTCACACTGAAGCAAACTCAGGCATGTAACCACATGAGCATGCTCACTAAAACACTACCAGCTCTGCTTACGCAATCCAGTATGACTAACCACATTATTCACCACATGGCTTTCCAATCCATTTACCCTTTCATTACCCAATTAAGATCTAATAATACAATACTACAAGTAAGCATTCCAAGATATCAAAATACACATAAAGGTATGAGTTCATTTATTGAACCAGTAAATACATTTTTTTGTTTTTCATATTTTCTGCAATGAGGAAAATTGTGTTGAATACGTAATAAAAAGACTACCAAAACAAGAACATCAGCTGTAGAAAACTCATGTTCCAGCAAAGTATTATTTTGACCATACTTCAAAAACACAGCAGAAACTGCAACCTTAAACTCTACATATAAAGATGAAAGAGGTCAGAGCTGTAACAGTAATAAAAATTTCGGTGACATAGTTCTTAAATTGTGATGCATTGTCATCGTAAGATGGGAGGTACTACCCATCCTTCTCAAATCCATCAGGTTTCTTGTCATCTCATACCTGAGCTAAAGTATAACATGAGCACTCCTCAGATATTTCCAGAGCACTTGACAACTCTGTTTGCACCATGGAGGGGAGGGGGGTGGGAATGTTATGACAGCAACATCTTACTTGCAAAATTCAGAGTTAAAACAAAAATTGCAGACAGCTTATGAAATATCAGGAAATGAAATCATGAACTGTACTCCCACATACTGTGGGGCTAAAACATTCAGCTACCAAATGTCCTGTCCTAAAGCTTAGTATTTTGTAAAATATGCCAGACTCTTCAAACATAAATATCCCCAGATTTCAGCAATTAAATACAGTATTCAGTATTCTCCAGGAGTATGTAACAGAAGTACCAGCACAGCAACCACATTCAGACTCAAACTGTCAGAAAAATATGTTTGGTTATTCAAGGCAGAAGTTACTCCAAAAGATATGCAATGCTCTTTCTAGCAGTCGCAAGTAAGAGACATCACTCACCTCTCCCAAACCTGTAAAGTTCAGTAAATAAAAGAAAGCAAGTCTCATTTTTTTCCATCAATAACTGTTCTAAAGCAAATGTCCCAATTCAGACTCCACAGTGACTGCAAACTCTGACTACGGTCCTATGCAAGATGCTAAAATGTTTAAATGAAGTGGTGTAAGGCAGTAATCTCCTTGTTTCATAGGCTCACTCTAAAAACATCCCACAATGACTGTCAGTCACTAGTGAAAAGCAGGTCTCCTAAACACTTTATGGGATACAAAGTGAGTTGAATTCTACTGCCAATAATATCTGAAAATAAGCAAAAGTTTTCAAAAGAAACACAAGCTGTGCCTTGTGGAAAGCAGCTGAGGCAATTCTGCTTTGCAGGTCATCTGCATGCATGTGAGGAATTTAAACTAACCAAGTCACACTGTTACCAAGTGAATCATTTACATAGGGCATCTACATCTCAGACAACTGAACAGTTTTCAAACATGAACACCTCAGGTCTAGAATGTATCTGTACAAATACATGATGAATTTAGAAAATAAATTAGATGTTAAAAGAAAGTACAAAAAGGGCTGAAACAGTGGAAAAATATTTCCTTTAATCACCCAAATCCAGGAACCAAAGCTTGAAGTTAAATATGTCAAATTTCATAAAAGTAAATGCATTTTCAAAATTAAAATAAAAAAACTTTTCCAAGTAAAATAAGCATATTTTAATGGTAACTCAGTCACAAATCTAAGGTTTTTACACTGGAATTACTTCAGAAGGATACGTCAGTGTTTTACCACCAAATAATCAGTGTTTGACTAGACAAGGAACTGTATCCAGTAAGGCAAATATCTGCTGCTGAAGAGTAGAAAAAAAAAAAGAAAAAAAAAAAGAAATCAGTCAATCAAACCTTTGAGTTATTGACCTCATCATTACCCACTTACTGTGAGTTCAGAAACAGATGAACTCAGACTGTATTTTTGGTTCTAGATCTTAAGTGAAGGCAGAAACAGCAGATAAACAAGTTACAGATCCAGAGCACATATTTCAGGAACCAACATGAACTCTAAAAGAGATTATGTGGAGGACCCATTTTAGCAAGATTTCCATAAATAAATAAATGGATTCCCACAGAGGCTTTTATACAGTGTTTCATTTACAAAGGTCTTGCTCAACACAAAAGCAAAAGCCACAGCATTTGGACAACTGATCCCAAAAACAGTGCTCTGCACCAGCACACAGCAGCCTTACAAGTCCAGTCCACGTGTCTCGTGTTCTGGAAGAATTTAGAACAAACAACTATAAATTTTATCAGCTTTATGAGAATGGACAGTAGTGCTGCCAATTCTGTCAGCAAGTAGGATTCAGGTACAGGTAAGTCACGCTAGGTAAACCTGTAAGAATAATGGCATGCCCAGATGCAGACTGGGCAGTTAAAATAGGGTTCTCTGCTGGAAACAGTGATTATTATTTTATTCGTATATGCTCTCAAAAGCAAACAGTTAAATCACTGTTTACAGCTAGTGAAACATGTTCTGGAGTAGATCAAACTGAACTGATTTTAGAGATACAAGAGGATCTCACAAGAAGAAATTATTCTGTAATAAAAACAGCAGTCAAAAGCACATGGAAGAAGGATAAGAGATTGACCCTAACTATAAATAATGATGAATATTAATTCAGCTATTACCATTGTCTAGGAAAGATCCTAAATTACATGTTTAGTCCTCTTAAAATGTAACTGTCAAATAAGCAAACAGTACAAATTATGAAAGGAGCAAAGCAAAACCAGTAAGATGTCACAGCATAAGACCAGACTGTGCTCAGCTTCAATACCACATAGTTCCTGTAGCTAATACACCCTTTCTGAAATGAAGGGAAAAGGTGCAGGAAGGTAACAAGGGTAATTAGGACTGCATCAACAGCTTCTATTCAAGGACAGATTAGATACATAGAAGGTCTTCACCTCAGAAAAGCAATTTGCTGGTGGAGAGAGCTACAAAAATTATAGTATCACAAGTGTTAGAAAATGAACAGGGAATGATGGTTTTCTTGTTCTGATGTAGAAATTGCGGAGAAACAACAGAATTCTCCATCAGTCCAGGTTTAAAAATAAAATAGTATTTTTCTCATGATACAAAATTAACTTGCACAATTCCTTTCCCTGTGATGTTTTAGAAATTAAAAAACCCCAAACCAAAACAAAACCCACCACTCATAAAATAACCACAAACAAACAAAAAAAAATAAAACCCACAAGAGTTTAATAACTTGATCAAAACTTCCAAAAGCCATTAGAAACTATAGTGGAGCTGCAGCCTCCCGTTCAGGAAATCACCCAGTCCAATCTGACCAGCTGGGAAGGCTTAGTTCATGTCTGCCTGAACCTTCTATTCTTCCTCGGGATCCAACACTGATGGTATCGGAGAACTGCTGTGCTATGGAGCCCTTGTTGCGAACCAGCATAATGCACAAGCTGGTCACCCTTCGCCACCAATTCAACTGGCCAAACCCCCGGCGTTACAGCTGTCAGCATCACAGCAGAGTTGTTAGCATCCAGCAACACCAGGACCAACAAGAGCTAGCTCCCTACACATGGTAAGGATCCCCCTTTCCCAAACCCACAGAAGCCAAAGATTCAATAGCCCAAGACATTTAAATGAAAACCAGCACATAAATATCTATATTCCAGATATCTCACAAAATTTTACGTACTGTGGCAACAAGCCACGTGTGCACTAGTCAATCTCAATTAGAAAATGAAAGTTTGCTTAAGCTGCCATGAAGTATGTCTGAGGAAAAATTAGCTCCTACACTCACAGGATGACAGATGACTCCTTGCTATACCAGTACTGCAGAGGGTCCAAGCACTTCACTCAGTCACTATTTGGCAGCTGTTATGTGGCCATGCAAGTCACTTTACTTGCTCCCATCCTCCAACAGTTAAATAAATATAATTAAGGTCCTTTTATCTGTGCATTTTCTTCGACTTGTTCATGCCAAATCAGCCACACGTTTGACAACAGCCGATGCAGAGGAGGAGGGTGAGTGTCACAAAAGGCATTTTTAATATTATTTTTTAACTCAAAGTGAAATTGTGAAGGCTTTGCATCCAGCTTTTGTGAAAATGGCAGGTTTTGATAATTAAAATGAACCTAAAGAAAAGATATAGTAGCATTTTCTGGCTGTCAGTATATTGGAAAAATCATTTGATTCTCCCTCAATAAGCCCAGCAACACAAAAATGTTCGTTTTTATATAAAAGATTGTCATAATCTTAAAGAACTTGCTCTGGTGTCCAGCATAGCAACTATGGTTGACTTGAAAAGTTTATGTTCTTACTTGACAGAAATATTTTATTTATTATGAATTAATGTTTGTACACCTGTCCAGTGCAAGTTTTGAGTCATTCCATAACTCTTTTCTCATAATGGCTCTTTGCAAAACATTACTGGGAACTAACAGGATTATTTCCCAAATCTGTTTGCTTTACACAAATGTAATAAAATCAGAAGCTAGCTTAATGAAGTCAGATGCAAGCTGTAACTTCTTTTAAGCACATATTTTTAAAGCGCATTGTTTCCAAATTTCACCACCAGTTAGATACCTTTAAAAATAGTCTGCATGCTCTCCAGAGTCTCTTACCAGCCACGTTTCATCACCCACGGAAGAACTCACAAGATGGTTAAGGAATATGCCACCAGAGGCCCTACCAAAGGTGTCTAAACAGGATACTCTTAACACAATTCCAGCTTTCTGGTACAATTTTGTATACACACAGATAGTATTTCTTAAGATTACACAGCACATAAAACCTCACTTCATGCCTAACATTCCCATGTCTGCTCACTGTGAAGCCTTAAGAAGATCCATGCTCAACTTCAGCAGCACACTTACTCAGTAACTTGGAAAATTATATATTGTAACAGAATTGGAGAGATATCTTTTGAAAGTATTCAACTTCATAAAACCTTGATCTATACAATTTGTGGCAAAAAATCCCCAACCACAAGTGTCATAGAATCAGTTACTGGAACATTATGTGCATATGACAGTAGCAAGAAATGTTGACTTGGTGACTGACTTTGTCTCTTTTCCACTCAGGTTCTGCAATAGTGCCTTTCTTTAGAATCCCACTTTCAAAATCCCTCTCTCTTGGAACTATAACATTGACTTCATGGATATACGAAAAAAGAAAAAAAGTACCTATGAGCTGAAAAAACCCCCCAGATGATAAAAGTCAAGTCCAGTGTGGGTTAAAGAAGATATAATCTGTAAATTTATGTCCTTTCTGCTATGTACCTTAACAGCTAATGGATTTTTAGATTATCTCAAGTGTCTCTTTTAAAAAGCAACCCCACAATCTGCCATCGTTACACCATTCCACCAACATGCCACAACTCCAATCAAGTCTGGATTTTCCTTTGTTCATGGAAACAAACCTGAAGCTCTTCAGACCGATGCCAAAACCTTTTATCTTACTTTATAATATCCATGTTTGGATATCATCAGTTCAGGTTATGGGGTTGGGGGAGGGAATCTCAATGGAATTGGGGAGAATTTTGGGTGGGGGATTTTTGTTGTCAAAGGAAAAAAAAAAAAAAAAAAGAGGGGGATAAAAATACAATTCAATCAGACTGCATTTAAGGTTGGGGATTTTTTTTAAGAACTCCCAAGTCAAGTTTCTTAAATAAACAGATGCATACTTCCCTCGCTACTCCCTTTTCCTATCACCTGGCATTTAAAGCCTTTTGCTTATAAGGATAGTAATATTTGTCTTTATGGAGGCAGTAGACAGGAATTCAACCTCTACTGCTACGAAATCTCACAGGCGCTGTGTTTTGAAATACTGATAGTAATCTCTCAGACATTTCCTTTCACAGAAGTTACCAGGTTCCATTATGATCACTAAAATTAGCAACACATTATTGCTGATCGGCAATAATATATTATGAATCCACAATTACATGCTCAGTGAGAGACATTTCACATACAGCTTGAAATGTCTCTAAATCCAGGGGTCCATGTCCAGACTGGTTATTTATATTCCCATTAGAAAGAAAATGCAGTTCAGTTATACAAGCCTAATTTACCTAACAATTAAAATGTACTTCTCTAAATAAATAATTCAGTAGACATGCAAACAGTTTCCACCCTTTATACCAAATATCAAATACGTATAAGATTTCTCCATTATAATGAAGACTCTTGAAAGAAAATATTACTCAAGAAATGAAAGCACTATGTTAAATTCTTTAACAATCTAGTCAAAATACTTGTTTCTAGCACCACAATTAGATCTTAGTTCCAGCCTGTAGTCAACATTTAAACCAGTTAGTCCAATATAACATCCTCTAATGCACGGGGGGGTGAGGGGTGTGTGGAACAAACCCAAACGTCATTTCATTACCCGGGACACTGTTCCAAACTAGTAAAACTGCTTTACCTACGAACTGCACTGCAAGCACTCACATCAGCATTTCAGCTTCTGAAAACTAAATCTATCGCCATTTCGCACACAAGCCAAGCCTTTGGTTTAGAAGGCTTCAACCTTGCCGTACCAGGTTCCTAGTCATGAAATATTGGGATCTTAATTCAATCTTTCTGTTAGCTTTCTCTTGCCCATATTAATTCCAACTGTTAGCATACAGCTTTTATTATCTTCCTCAAGATCAGCATGGACTTTCTGCTACAATACAGGCAAGTACTACAAACATGCATTAAAAGCCAGAACAAGCCTTTGCATATGTTTTCTTCATAAATTCTACTCTCACATCTCAAAACGGATTTTAAGAAAAGGCCACAAAGGGCATCCCAATACCAACAGTTTAAAATAACCTTCATGTAATAAACAACCTCCAGTGAAACTGTCTGTAGAATCTAGAAATTGAGATCAAAAGTTTTCCCATAGTCTTAGCACAACAAGACACAAAACACTTATTAGTGAGACAAAGTTTAACCAACAGCACTTTAACAGTTAATCAACTGTATGTTCAAAAGACAAAGTTAAGATATATATCTCAAAATGTTAGTGCTGCCTTACAGATAAACTGGGTCCCAGTTTATCAGTGTAAAGAGCTGAAACTAACACTTTCTTCCACAAATACCAAAATTCCATTAATGTTTACATGCACAATACTCCTGTTTTGCCATTATTCATGAACGGTTCTCCCACCTGAGATTCTAAACTACTGGTTTTTAGACCCGATATGCAAATAAATGGTCTATTTAAGAAAAACAGCAGAACAACATGAAAAAGTGTCTTTTATTTCAGCAAAAGCTTCAAATGAAATTATAATTTACCAGATATTTCTAGTAATTAAGCCAAAAATACCTCAAGTTATCAGTAAAGCAGATTTTGTTGGCTAGGGCCAGGTAAGAGGTGCAGAAATACTGCATGCTATACTGCAACTGAGCACTTATTAACTTTATTTTTAAAAATCTGCCAGCTGAGACACGGATAACAAGACAAAAGACATTCATTATTTGAACAAATTACGCTCCTGGCTTTCTTGTTCCTGTTGTTCAAATCCAAGAAGAAGGTCCAATATTAACATTGGACTGAACAGCAGAGTTAAGTGCAGAGAATACAGATCCCTAAAGCTATCCTCACATTAGTTATGTTACTGGTAGAGAAGTCACCTCCCTGCCATGATCTTAAGCAAAACAGGAATCTGTTTACCTTACATGGGATCATGCTTCCATCCCTTTCAGACAATTAAACATGTCCCACAGCCACACAGTGGGTCACGTTCTCCCACAGGGAGATCAGGCCACCCATGAGTCAGTACCAGAGTGCGGGCAGGGCTGTCAAGAACAATGGTAATTCAGCAGCTCCACTGATGCCAACAGCCAGTTTGACTGAATGACCTTAACCAGGCTAGAACTGTGAAATCCACAGAGGTCTCCAACCTTTCTAAATCAGTTTTCACTATGGTAGAACAGCTACAAAGATCTACTTCAACACCCAGAGTTCAGAGTGCCCAGCAGTAACACATGCTGGAAAACCATATGGTTGCCATAGCCTCTTGAGTCATACACTAGCTGTCATCTTCCCAACTTGAAACAGCTTGGCAAAGGAACGAGAAAAGTCAAACAGGAAACAACCAGGAAAACTGTCTTTATTCTCACTGGGCCTCATGTTCATTAGAGCAATCAATGAAGCTTCGAGCTCAGCAGACAGAAACATCACCAGATAACCCTCGAATCCTGCACCCAGTGACAGCCCTTCCACCTCTGCAGAACAGCACGGTGCTACCAGTCACTCCTCAAAACTGGACACAGCACAGACCAAGTGGCAGATCAAAGTAATGAAGTCATCACCCGCAGGAGTTTCCTCTGAATAACATAATCAGATTCTACCATAATTCTGCCATATTATGTGTTGCCTGCTGATGGATGGCCACAGGGGCAAGCAACAAATTTCACCCCTGGTATCAATGAGTTTGACATAGAAGCAGGATGAGCCTGGGCACCAATAGGGCTACTGCTGCCCAGGCTGGTAGATGGAAAGATGAGCCTTGTGTTGCTTGTCTTGGTATGGAGAACATCACCTTACTTCCACAAAAGGCAACTGCACCCTGAGCTGGCAACTGAGCTTGGAAGCAGAAGACAGGACAAAATGAAAAAAGTCTAAAAAATGCCTGCAATGTAAGAGCTGGCCCCCAGCAGCAGGGCAGGCATGACAGGGACTTGGCGCAGAGGATACTGGATGTTGTGCTGCCAGATTCACAAAACCATACAAGTCAGAACTGTGTTATCTTCACCAGATATTAGTCACAAAGTCCACTGGTTCAAGTAATACCTTGAATAAACTCAATTATTCTGGCAGGTGGCTGTAACCATTCCATTCATAGATCCCCATTCGCAGATGATCATTTACCATGACCACTGCTTTCCCTAAATCCAGAAACCATTAAAAACCCCAACACTCTATTCCTTAGAGAATGTGCATTTGTCCCTTATACAATAGGCAGTGTATAGGACATTGGTAACATGCATAACACCATTTAGAATGTGGGAGACAACAGCACCTTCCTTCACAGGGAATCAATTACACATTGCTCAATTATCCTTCAATACCTCTATGTACCATAAACTTCACCCTATTTACTATACTCACTGGAATGGAACTTAGGAGCTGGGAATGCAAATAGCAAGTTGGTGACATAGGTACTGAACTGGGATAGGAAGCCAGCTTATCCCAATTTAGGAAAATCCTATCTTCTAAGACACTGGCATAATCCCTTTTTGCTGACAAGTTCCCCAAGTGTGGATCTTGACCACAACCCCTGGGGAGCTAAGCATCATTCTTATGTCCCTTTGCGATTACCAAAGCCATGTTTCAAGTAGTCCAGAAAACATTAGTGCACATGGCAGAACTCAGCATCTCTCTATAAGAGTTTTCTTGTGACATTTGTAGCTGCCTAGCTTACCACTGTAGACAGAGATGCTGAAAGCATCTGCAGAAAACATTCCCTTCAAAATGCAAGCATTTTATCACAGTTTTCCCAGTATAGAGACTTGAAAAGTTGGATTCCTACTCAGAAAGGGAAGCATCACAGACTGTGTAAATTAAGAGGAGAAAAAGCCTATTACATAAGTTTCTCTGGCCACTTTAGCCTTGTGACAGTAAAATTATGCAAGTGTCTACAGGCATTTGAATCACATGCCTCAAAAAGAATTGTTGGAAGCCACAAACCACCTCTCCTCAAATTTCACACCAAGCATACTTAACACTTATGACAAATTGATTTTTTCCAGTGGTTAGGCAGAATTGATAAACTCACAAGTATTACCCCAAAAGATGAATCATCTATGTAATAGCACGTTCTTTCAGTTATTTACACTCAAAAATTTACATAAATAAGGCTTCTTCAATGAAACTTAGCAAGCTGTGGAAGTAGTAACATAAGAATTTGCAAGGGCAGACTAGTTTAATCACTCCGCCTTTCCTGTTAAGGAGAGGTGATGTATTTGAACAAGTTCAGAGTTCTTAATGAGTTTCATATTCTTACTGTTCCCTCACTGTCTATGAGAAAATACTCTATAAAGAAAGAGGCCGAATTTGCCAAAATCAGGTTCTCCATTTCCACATCACTCTGTTGTGGAATAGAACCACTAGAAGTTGACCTCCAGTACTGTTTATACAGGGATTATATAGAAACATTTCTATAAAGTACATAGTCTCTGACTATACAAACCAACAGAACTTTCTCAGCCTTTCCAGGTCTTGAGTTTGAGTGATGCCCACACTATTAAGCAACAACAGCTTCCAGTACAGTCATATCCATGTTGCCTCTTGGGAGCTCCTTGTCACAGAAAGAGTCTGCAGTGCATGCATCACGTCTGACAGCTACCGTGGGTTTTCTTTTTCCATGTTCAGTCTTCATTTTCTCTCCCATACTTAGTCCTTCTGTGTTCAACCTTAACTCACAGCTGAGTGCTGTCTTGGTCAGTCAGTTTGCATTTCAGAAGCTTCTCAAGATTAAAAATTACAGTCATGTTGGCTGGAAGTAGATTTACCAGTGTTACAAGATGAAACCACGTTAACCCTGAATCTATAGCAGAAAGAATAAGAGGAAATTCAGTATACCCTGGATTCTAAACCCCAAAGCAAAAAAGCAACCACAGAAATTTTTAGCATGCAATTACAGAAAGTTTTGTTCCCATGACTCACAATATTTAAAAAATGTATTGAGTTTGTGAACTACAGCAGGACTTTCTTATTACTCCTGTAACTTCCCTCTCCCTCAAACCTTACCAAAACAAAACCAAAACAAACAAAAAACCAAACCAACCAAACAAACAAAAAACCAAACCGAAAACAACAAAAACACACAATAAAAACTACAAAAACAACAACAAACACACAAAAAAACTCCAACACATCAACAAAACAACAACAAAAAAAACTCAAACAAAACACCTACAGTTGAAGGTGGCAACTTCAGTGGCTGGAATTAAATGCTTTTCATAGCCTCTACATGAACCTCTGAACCTCTAAACTGCGCCAGACTGCTTTAACAAAGCCAAGTTAACCAAGGCTATCTTGGATTGTCCTACAACCACACCCAGGAATGCAACGCATGCCAAAACTCAACAGTTGGTCACTGACGTAGGCACGGGAGGAATTACAATGTGCATTCAATCAGTTTCTCACCACTGGAATAATAAACTTAGGCGGGTTTGCTATAAATATCTGGTTCTGTAGATACGGGAGGAGATCAGAGCCATATGTAGGCGACCCAGATACTAATTACACACCAAGTAAAATTTCAGCAATATAAAAATTAAGAAAGAAGAAAAGATTCAGGAAGTGGCTTAATTTAAGGCATACAGCCTTCGCATTCTGAACCCTCAAAAAAACAGAGCAACTGAGAGATAAGGCTGTGGAAGAAATCAGGGATTTGGGCTAAAGACAAATTCATTCATATATTATATACCAATACATACAATCATGTTACTGAATTTATCTTTTCTAGATGAAACAAGTGAAATTTGTGTGAAAAAAAAAATACATTAGATGGTAGCAGACTGTCCTTTAACAGAAGACATGAGGATGAAGACAAAACACAAGTTCTACATTTTCTCTCTCGGAGGGGGGCTGTGAGACTTGCTATTCCTCCACATCATTCCTATGCTGCTTCTACAGTGAAAAGTCATAATCTAGGTTACTAACGTGACTCAGACTGAATACATATTTTATTAAAATTAACTTCTATAATTCCTGATCTAGTGGTAATTTCCAGAATAATTGAGATTAATCCTTAAAAGCTTCAATATTTCGAACAGCACAAATTAAAATTTAGACACCAGTGCTGAGCAGATAAGCTAATTCCATCCTTTCTTATTATCCAATAAGGCAAAGGATCCCAAAAGATCTGAATGATGAGATAAATTAACTTCAAAGAACATACCAAAAATCTGCCCACACTTAAGATTGCATTCACAGATTAATATATATATGATCTGCTGCAGTCTTTGTAATTGCTTTTGGTTTTACTCCAGTGTTTTTTGGGGTTTAGGTTTTTTGGTTTGTTTGTTTTGTTTCTTTTTTTTTGGGAGGGGGGTGGGAGGGGGGGTTCTCCTGATAAGAGTAT
>JANIJG010017946.1:0-17901 GCA_024611175.1 Megaceryle torquata | reverse complement strand
AACACCCCATGGTCAGAGTTACTACCAAGGATGGGTGTGCAGACCAAGGCCACTGCTGGATCTTGTGTACCACGTTGGGGGTGCAGAAAGTAAAAGGCTGCACCTGCAGGGAGGAGCGAACAGGACAGGTGACCTCAAACTGACCATCCCATATATATCATATTCAGTATAAAGCTGAGGGATTGAGAAGGTCCCACAGGGCTTCTTCCTCACTTCTTCAGTGGCTGGCAACCTAAGGTGACTCTGTCCATTTTACCTTCGATCCCGATCTGTGTGTTCCTGAATCTGGTACCAGAATCCAGCTCCTGAACAGAGCTATCATCTGCCACTGGGCCCAGTCTGGGACTTTCCTAGTGTCTGCTCCACAGCATCAGTGGTGATGGTGATGTAACTGCCATCTGGGGGGGGGACGACGACAGGACTAGGTTCATGTATATTTGTATGTATTCCATTTTTATTAATATTATTCTCATTAAAGCTGTTCTAGTTTCCTTTTATAATTGCTAAGTCTTTCTCCCTTATTCCCCTTCTCTTCCCCTTTGGTGAGGGAAGGGGGTTAACAGAGAGCATCTCTTATCGGTCTAGCAGGCCACCCTGACCCTAAACCATAACACCTAAATTACAGAGATTCATATATCAGGCCTTTTAGCAGAAAAGGACATAATTTGTAGCATATAGCTACTCCAAATTCTTCTCCTGAAGCTTGTGAACTAGTATGTGCTTCTAAGATCAGATGCAGCACTGATGCTTGCTTTTCACTCCTTCAAGAAGGTGTGGTCATATCAGAATTTTGCTTTATAAGGTTTATGAAAACATTCCAGAATTCACACAAACCCTACTTACTAAGCAAGTCTGGGAGTGACAATCAATGCAGAGTGTTGTCTTCAAGTCCTTCTTTTGGACTCCAATTTTGTGTATCAAATGCTTTATATGGCTACATACAAGATGCTTAACCCAAACAGTTCTATTAAAGCTGTTTTGGTTTCCCATAAACAGAGACAAGGACTCTGTTCCTAGCACTCCTCTGAGCCTTCACACTCAAAGGCTTTGTCTCTTCACAATCCACTTTTTGCACAACCATTAACTCCAGCTAGAACATTTCTAAAGATGAGAACTGCAAACCAAGACTAAATGAACATCTGTTATCTTGAAAAAGTCATGCTTAAGCAGACAAGTGGCAACACTAGTTCTGAAGACTTAAAAGACAACTGGAGAAGATGTCACATTTTCATGAAGAACTAATTTCAGTGGCATGCAACTTGTAGCACCAGGGTTGACTGCACCAGTAATAACAAATCATGGGTTCAGAAGCACAGGGCCAGGCAGCAGAGACCCTGTAAATTTTCAAGGGACATTACATAGGCTGTGAATAAAACCACTTCCGCATTCCCCACTTCATTGAACTCTGACATCCAGAAACATTTAAATAATGGTCCAGAGCTGTGAAAAATCCCCTCCTCAACGCTTCAAGCACCCTTAAAACAAATGCTTTTGTTTTGTTATCCAGCCTTCTCTAGGCCTTTGATAGCTCTCTCCAAAGAGTTTTGCATATTCTGAGTCTAATCACCATGCTTAACTGGCAGTATGCTGCCCAAGCCGGAGCAGAAGCAGTGTGCCAACAGCTGCCAATGGTATGAACAGGGAAGTATAGACACGACAGTGCTGGAATGCAGACACCCTCCTAGGAGATTTGCTTGCTGAACCTTTTAGAACACAAGATGCCTGACAGCCCATTTCTTCAGCCTGTTAAGGTCCCTTTGAAGAGCAGCACAACTGTCTGTTGTGCCATCCACTCCTCTCAGTTTTGTATCATCTGCAAACTTGCTGAGGATGCACTCTGTCCCTTCATCCAGGTCATTACCAAAGCTGTTACACAGCCCAGGCCCTACTATCAACCCCCAGAGTACACCACTAGTAACTGACCTCCAGCTGGACTTTGTGCCACTGCTCACAACCCTTTGAGGCCAACATTTCAGCCAGTTTGCAGTCAACCTCACTGCCTACTTATCTAGCCTGTACATCATCAGCTACATTCTCAATGAGAGTTTTAAGTGACAAAATTTCAAAAGCACTGTTAAAAGTCACACTATGAACTGCACTTTCCTCGCCCACCAACCTAGGCATTTCATCATAGAAGGTTCACAGGTTGGTCAAGCACAATTTCCCCTTTGTAAATCCATCATGTCTACTGCCAATCACTTTCTCATCCTTCATGTGTTTGGAAATGACTTCACAGGAGAATTGGCTCCATCATCTATCCAGGGACCAAGGTGAGGCTGATCAGCCTGTAAACTCTCAGATACTCCTGCCCCTCTTGGAGGCAAGAGTAACATTTGCTTTCTTACAGTCCTCAAGAATTGACTTCTGTTGTCACAGACTTTCAGAAATAACTGAGAGTGGCTTTGTTACAGTATCAGCTTCCTCAACACTCATTGGTGCATTCTGTCAGGTCCCAAGAACTACTTTATAGCAAACTGTTTAACTATTCCCTTACTTGGTCCTTGTCTACTGAGGAATGTCTTCATTGCTCCAGACTTTTCCACTAGCCTCTGAGGGCTGAGACTCCAGAAGGTAAATCTTACCAATAAAGACCAAGGCAAAAAGACATCAAGTACCTCAGCTTTTTCCATGTTTTCCCTAATCTTGAGATTTGCAGAAGCCCCTGTGCTGTTGCCCTTCACATGCCTGAACACTTACCTGAAAAATGAGGTCCAAAGCCACTCCCAGTCATATCTTTTCTACATTCCATTACTGTCATTCCTCCCACACACACAAGCAGGAGATGCAGTTCAGTTCAGATCAAAAAAAATACAAAACAAAGGAAAAGGCATTTCTTGAAAAACTTCTTACTGGGCGTATTCCAACTTAACCATTTCAATACAATACAAACAAATCAGGGAAACCTTAACCAACTGGTTAGAAAGAGCTCCAAATTGCATCTCTACCCTGCTTGCCCTTACACATGCTAATGATGGCTGAGTTAGCTCCTGCAGTCAAAAAAAAATAAGAGAACCTGATTGACAGATGTGAGATGCACTGGAATGAATGTGATTGGGTAGTGAGACAGCTGTCGCCTGAACAACAGCACAACTTCCCTGTTTATAGTTCTGATAAAGGTGAACAGCTACTTTCAGGAAACTAAAATGATGCATCCCCATGGTTATGTATTCTGCTGCTTTAGAACATACAGCCCTTTCATCCTCTGTAACAACCCAGACCTTACAGCCTGCTCTGTGTTTCTAGGGCACTGCACTGTCATACATATGTCAAGAGGTGAAGAACAAGTAACTGGCATTAAAGAAATCTGACTGTATGCAGCAAATGACTGACCTACTAATAGGCACATAATGAAGCCCACTTTTCTGACACAGGATAATAAATGTTGCATTTGTACTTAGAGGATGCTAGGAGCAGTTCTGAGAATTAGCTATGATAAGCTGGTCCCAAACAAACAGCAGCAATGAAAGCTCCAGAGAAGCTTCGAATAGCTGATATTAACAGCTTAACATCTGTCAAGACAGCTGAATATGAGATCATCTTTACACTTATAAAATCCAATGTATTCCCAAACTTCAGCTTGACTCATAATAATAAATTTTGAGCCTCATAAGTGGGACAAATTTTGTAGAAATACAGATATGCTTTAGCTGTCCATCAGAATTCTCATCAATTAGCTGAGTTGTTTAAAGATGAAAAAACGTATCTGGATTTTCAGGAAGTGTCTGACAGAGGCTGATAAGAAATGTCATATATCAGAAACTAACTTTCAGGGTAACAAAAATTGTCTATAAAACTCCACACCAGCATCATCCTGCTCAAGTTCACAAGGGATCAGCATACACACAAGTGTGTGCACAGCTTTCACTTATTAATACAACTTGAATGTTTCTTTCCTATCACTTCTCTTCCTCCTATACATAGGTATATATTGTGCCACACTATTACTGTTCTCTCACAAAATCCTCTCCAGACAGAGGCATCTCTGCCACTGTGTGACATAAGGCAACTGTTAAAGACAGGAGTCTGAACAACTGAAGAAACAGCACACACAAGAGAAAAAAAAAAGAGAGAGAGAGAGAGAGAAAAACAACAGTACGTCCTTAACCAGTTCTCTAAAAATCAGTGGCTCCCAAACCAATTTAACAGGTTTACAATAAGAAGACTTTGAACAAAACTTTAATTAAGTCTAATCCAAAACAAACACCTATTTGGCTCAGTGCTCAAGGTAAAACTCCAGTGCATTTACAAGTATAATCAGTTCAGTGCAGTCCCCGCTCTTTCCAACATAGGTACTGCTATTTTTGTTTGACCCCAAACCACTCTAGAACTGAAGCAGACAGTATGCAGCTGTTTCATCTACTTCTACTCATTTCCACAACCAGATCAACAAAAGTAGAATGGCAGATGAAGAAACACTAGGAGTGGTACCTTCAGAAAAAAAGTCAGTGAGAGTTTATTGTGTCTTTTGAAGTGTGGTGAATACAAAGATCTGCCTGAGCAAGTATTTTTGCTAGTGAAAATGCATAATACCTGTGGCAATCAATTTATTATTTTTTTAACCCATCATAATCAAAACTCCGTGGAATAAGTGACAACACAAATGAGTAAAGAGGAAAAAAAAAAGTTTCTGTAAAAATTAGTATTGTTAGTTAAATTGTATTCATGTACTAATTACCATTAACTTCCATGCAATCAAAAAGCAAAATTGCATTACTTCGCAATCTTAAAATCTAGGTATTAACGTGAGACCCATGACATCTTAAGCCTCCCTAAAGGCCAGCACACCCAAAACTGTGCCCATATCAAAACAACTCTGTCTGAGTATTTGAAAGTGTGACTTTAAACACCACTACAAATCACAACACTCAGCATTTCTTATGTCTAAGGTGTCATCTGAGCAGGGAAAGCAAAGACAGCTTTGTACATCTATGAGTTCTTTCTGCAGAAATCAAAGGAAAAAGTATGATCAACTAACAAGAAGTGGTTTTATCAGAAGTTTTAAAAATAACTGCTTTTGTCCAGGAACTGGTATCATTCAGTAATTAGCAGATACATAGCTCTATTAGAATCACAGTATTTAGTTTCTTCGCAAAACCTACATTCAGAAAAAACTTCAGCAAAGCAAAGCAGAAAGTTCTTATTGGTGATCCACAGGTCTGATATGGTTCAGACAGCTCCAGCTGGTCCTTTGCTACTTTGACTTATAAAGAAATGGAAATTAGTTTACAAAAATGAGAAATTCAGATTAAGTAGTATAAATTATCATTTCCATGCCATGGACCATTTCATAGTGTTATTTCTCTTTCCCAAAGAAAATGTCTGTGTTTATTACCAGATCTCACCCTATTTAAAAGCTGACTGCCAAAAATCATCAATAAAAACATAAAATTTGTTGTAAAGCACATCTGTTTATGCTACATGAGTCTGGTAGAAAAGAAAAAAAAAAAAAAATCTAAGTACTTTTAGTACTGAGAATGTTTTTCCTGCTTCTTGTTTTTAATTACAGTATGCCCGAAACTCAAAACTGAACCCAATAGCTTCTTACTATATTTTATAGATTTCACTATATGTAAAGAGAGGAGACATATCATAGAATCATTTTCATTGGAAGAGATCTTTAAGATCATCAAGTGCAACTGTTAACCCAGCACTGCCAGGTCACCACTAAACCATGTCCTTCAGCACCACATCTACACATCTAAATGTCTCCAGACGATGGTGACTCAACCACTTACCTGTGCAGCCTGTTCCAGAGCTGGACAACACTTTCTGTGAAGAAATTTTCCTAATGTCCTACCTAAAACTCCCCTGGTGCAACTCAAGGACATGTCATCTAGTCCTATTGCTTGTTACTTGGGGAACAGACGGACCCCCACCTTGCTACAATCTCCTTTCAAGTAGTTGTAGAGAGCAATAAGGTCTCTCCCAAGCCTCCTTTTCTCCAGGCTAAAGAACCCCATTTCCCTCAGTCACTACTAATAACACTTGTGCTTTAGACCCTTCACCAGATTAACTGTCATTCTCTAGACACACCCCAGCACCTCAATGTCCTTCTTTTGGTGAGAGGCCCAAAACTGAAGCCAGTATTTGAGGTGTGGCCTCACCAGTACCAGGGGACAAAATTATTCTTAATCATGAGTTTTTCTCCAGGGCTAGAAATACCATAGGTCGGTCTTCAATGTGAAAGCCAGCAACAAGCTCATCACAGCTTTCCTGAGCACTAACTGGGACCACTAATATTGAGCTCTGCAAGGCCAAATTTCTCAAAGGACTTGCTAAAGGACATTATGTTTTTGGAAATATTGATATGATCAAGACAATGCTACAAAATATTACCATTTAAGTCCCCACCACTTGTCTACATTAAATTGCACATAAGTATACTGTGACATCTGTGCACAACCAATGAGAAACAACCAGCAGCAGATATTCATAAAGAGAATAAAACAAAATAAAAGGTCTTCAGGTGCTGAATAATGGAATTTTCTGCTGCTTTCCTGAAGCATATTGCTGGCTTCATTACAGTTTTACAGTTTGAAAGGTCAAGATCAATATAAGCAGCATGGGCAAACTTAAAACAATCCTCCCAAAATACTAGATTGCAACTGAAACAAAGGATCCAAAACACATATATTTTATATTATGCTGGTTACCACTGAACGAGAAAAACTGGTTTGCCCACGTGGACAAAAGAAAAGTATTACTCACACAACCAACGTTTCCCTAACTTGACTTCACTAAAATGAACATGCTCTTCAGTGTGTTTCTGAGAAAACCGAAATGACCATACGGACTAAAGTATTTCAAGAGGTCCAGTTTCCCTTCCTGAATAAGCAATGGACAGAAAATGGCAACAGCAGTTAACCAGCATAGGCTAAGACAACGGATGAGATAGAAGAGCCATAATACCAGCATATCACAAAGTATCTGAACACCTCTGAAAGGTGTGATAGTTGAATATTTGAAAATCTTTGACTTCACCAATAATTTTGAGAATAATGAGCTGTCAAGATGCAACATGTCACCAGTAAAGCTGAATCCCAGCTTCCTAAACATCTCTGAACTTTCATGATAATCTCCTAAAGAATATATTTAAATACTTCACCCCCCTTGTCTTTTCCTACATCACACCACCCCCCAGGTAACTGCCATCACATGCAAAGCTTTCTCTGGTAGTAGCCAGATGACTTCCATTATCAAATTATTAGCTATTCTGCTTGTTGCAGAAATTCTGTAACTCTGGATATTAGTTGCAACTGTAAAGACATTACAGATGAGAAATTACAGTGACTAAGAGCACAGTGACAGCCAGAAAGCTTGCTTCAAGGAGTTATATGTAAACTATGTAAATAGAGATTTTTAAATTTTTTTTAATACAGCTTTAAAAAAACAAAACAAAAAAAAACAAAAAAACAAACAAACAAAAAAAAAAAACCAACAAAAACACACACCTCATTTGCTCAGTTTGAAATTGTTTCTAAGATGCAATGCTACTGTGTACACACAGATCCAGCACCTGCAGGATACCGTTCCAGAACATTTTTCTATCCTCCCATAAGACTACAGCACCTTATTAACACTTGAGAAACTGCAACATTCAGGAAAGAACAGGCCACTTCTCCACATTCCATACAGAACATTTTCTGGTTTCTCCTAACAAGGATCAGACCTACTTTCTGTTGTTTGTATTGCATAAAGTTTGAAGAGGACATAAAAAGGAAAATTACTATTATTATTTATGCCTTATTTTTATATATCCTTGTCTATGAAAAGTCGGTATTTTTTCCCCCTTCTCCATTTCTCTCTTCTCATCTAAGGAATATTATTCTTCAGCCTTAGATGTAAAACATCAAAATATCTTTAAAGTAAAATATTACTAGCTTTATAAAAAAAGTTTGCTTAAATATTAGTCCTAAATTACTTTAATATCCATTTAAAGAACATCATTTTTTACAGAGTTTATTACAACAAAATAAATAAAGAAATAGCAGCCTGAAGAGGAATCAAGATTTTTAATTCATCTCTGTCTATATATAAACAGAGGGAGTGGGGAAAAGTTACTCTGTTTGTTTTAGAAACAACCACACATATAGCATTCCAAGGCTGTTCATAAAAGATCTGTGCCTGAAGCACATGGAGCCACCTCTTAACCTTGCTAACGGGGTTTTGCATACAACAGACTTAAAAGTATCCTCCGAAGTATCAGCTCATGGCACATAACTATTTTCACTTACATTACATGGAGCACCCAATAGGTTTGACTATGAAAATGTAAGTTCTTACCATACTAAACCAAATTATAGGTTCTGCTGTTCTTCCACGCAAACTTATCCAACAGATACTATGATTTCTGAATAAAACCATAGACCAAGCTCATATTTGCTAAAAATAAGAGCATGAAAGTAGTTTGCATCATCCTATCATACACTTCTTGTGTTGATATAGCAAGTGTTTTTTTCTTGTATTTTTTGTCACTGACATCTTTCATAACAGCCTTCTCAACAGAGAAAAGATGATACACAAACACACATGGAGCAGGCACAATTAACTTACACAGTAGACGTTTCTCAGCTCTGCCAAGTATTAGTTACAAAAGTCTGAGCAGCTAATTTCCTACTGCCTGATTCTGCAGTTTAACTACATTTGGGTTTATTTAAATAAGAAAACAGAGCTTTTTAATTTTGCCTATTTCGGTAGTCTGAATTTATGGGAATGATTTAGCTTTACGTCAAATCCAAACTCAAGTTACAGTTTCAGAGGTCTTTATTCGTACTGCATTTCTCTCTTCAAAAAGCAGATGGAGAAAGACAAAAGCTCTTGAGTGGGAGGAAACAAAAAGGGAGGAATGTACCAGCTTGCCAAAAATGTGCCACAGCCTTTACAATACAATGTTAATAACTCTGCCTAATGCAAATGCAATAAAGGTCAGCATTTTATGTCCAGAGTCAATCCCTTTTCCTATTACTGGACAAAACTACTGCAGACTTTTTTTTTTTTTTTTTTTTTTTTTTTTTTTAATGGAATGACTCATTTTACTATTCCTTTAAATTGAAGGGTGCCATCTGAGGTTTCTAACAACATTTTTCATAAACTGCTTTCAGATGTATGGAACAAAATAATATTTTAAAGACTCTGGTTTGCTGTTTCTGGCTTTATTTCCAGAAGTTTGGACAGCATTTTGCACTAGAAAAGCATTGAAGTACAATAGGTTTTTCAACTTCTTTGGAAAAATGAGCATAATGCAAAACTAAACTCCATCTTCCCAAGAGCCACTTTAATAGAAGTTCATATAAACAACTTAAAATAGACTAATTTGAAGCATATCCTATGCACAGTTTGGAGGGAATATAAATCAACTCCTATCTGGTAGAGAGGAAAGGACAAGTTTTGACTTGCACAATTCAGCCATAACCACACTGTAGAAATATTTGATTTTATATCCTGGTTTTTTTCTACTGTAACTCCTATGATGTTCAGAAAATAAAATACCTTTAGAAGGAACAATCCACAGATTTTAATGTTGACTTCAGGTCTTAGGAGCTCTCGCAACGGCCATACTACCTACTCGGCAAATAAAGCAGTGCTTCTAAGCTCATTTGTAATGCATGGTTTCTTACACTACTAATTTGAGAATTAATCAGATCATATAGTAAAACAGCAACAAAATCCTTCTTTTCCCCCTCGTCAGAAGTCTCCAGACTTCCATAATAACAATATTTAACAAATAAAGAATGAAGTGCAATCTCGCTGCTTCTCTCTCAAGCTCCAAGCTTCTGTCACAAGAATCACCATAATCAAACCAACCTCTGTTATCATGATTTCACAGAGTTAAAGGCACATAAACCCCACAAAATTTAGCTGCATAATCTTAAATTCAAGTGGGTTAAATTTGTGCCTTTGCAATCAATTAATTGGATTAACAGGTAAATAGGAGCCCAGCAGAGAACAGAAAAGAAGGTGCTTCCAGTTGTGTCCAGCAGAAACTAACATTAGGCTTAATACTGCTTGTATTGCATTTATGCCTGGGAAGAATAATATTTAACAGTAAAATCTGCCAAAATCAGAGATAACAATGAAGGACTAGTTATGATGAGATATTCCTTCTCACAGTGAATTTATTTTGATACAGGTTACAACAAGTCAAAACGTAAGATCAGGTATACACAAAAAGAAATACAAACTAAATTTCCATCCTAACTTTCCATTCTGTCTTGGATTCTGGCTATGCCAGTAAGAAAGTGAGGGCCAGGTGAATACCTGACACTGCAAGCGACAGAAGACATGACCTTAGAATGTTCAGGCAGGGGAAGTGCCATTGGCAGTCCACTCACCATGTCTCCTCCATGTTTCTCACTGAAGTACTGCCTGCAGTTCAGGTGCCCACATTATAAAAGAAGCTTTGTAATATCAGGTCCTCATCCCACTCCCACACATACATGAAAACTGAGTTCTTATATTCAGCTTAATTGCCTTCAGAAATATGTAACAGAAAATTAAGCAACAACAAGATCATAATCTAAATGACTTCAGACTTCTTTTAATCTTTTGCTTTTTTCCTGCTAGATCAAGTCACTGGCATTTGATACTAGACTAGTATTTGTAGCTCACTTTTAGCCACTGGAATAATTTGCCACAGCATACAAGGAGAATCCAGCATTTGAAGTTTAAAAAAAAGTTCAAACAAAACATGGCTTTTCTGCTTTAGGTCTACTTTGTGTAAGCTTTTACCACAGACAGTCATCAAAAGAAACTGCATTTCACCTAATTTGTAATTATAAAATAGCTTGACGTAGTAAAAGATTTGCAATTAGACTACATTGGTTTAGTTCAAAATGGTGTCCCTAGGAAAGAAAACAAAATGCAGAAAACAGAGACTCAACATAAACCTTAGGTAAACATTGAGAATTTAAATGTGGAGAGAGGAGTGGATGTCTGCATGACAGAGATGAGATGGCTGCATTTTAAAGCTGACACTTTTCTCCCTTAAAAAAAAAAAAAAAGAAAAAAAAAAAAAAAGAAAAAAAAAAAGCTGCTGCAAGGGGAGATCCAGGCTGAGATAACAGGTGTCCAGTCCCTAACACTTCTAGACTGCATGAGGTCACCATTTCAAGTGGTAAGCCTTTATATAAGCTAACATACATTGTTTAATTCTTTTCTTTAAGCCCTTCTTAACAAGCATTCTTCTCTTGAGACAAAAATTTTAGTACTACTACTGGCCAAGTTCATTAATGACATCTGTCCAAACACACTCAGAGCTCCTAGATAAGCCCACGTACTCAACAGGGTATGAGTCCTCACCTCGGCTGAGGAGGGAACTCTGTACCTTACTATCCTGATAGAGAATTTCATAAAGGCCAACACTTGGGGTGTGCAAAGGGCAAACACGCAGCTAGCTCAAAACCTGTACCCTAACCTGAATCACAAACTATAAGGGATGGAGTCAGCTATGTAAAATTTTGACAGAATAGTACTCCAGATCCCACAAAACTTCCATTTAAACAGAGCTTTGCCTGTTACTCAATCCCTGGACTGACACACTTCACTAAAATTCTAAGCATATTTCTTTGCTGTTTTGGGTTACGTTGTTGGTTTTTTTTAAGTTTTAGTTACTTGGCATATACCAGAGACAGACCAATTTAATTTCAGATGTGCTAAAATACATATTCCACACGACTGAGCTTTACAGAGCTATGGGAATGAATGCTGTGATTTGCTGTTAAAGAAACATTTCTCCTTTTAACTCTATCAGGATGAAAAGGAGATAGCACAAGGCAGCTTTGTTTTTTGTTTTCTCTGGAGAGGGGAAAAAAGTTACAGCAGCTGCATTATCTAAGACTGGACAACTATCCTTTGGGACTCACTTTTGCAGACTGCAACCATACAGAGGCAGACTCATGATTGAGGATAAAGGCAGGCTGAGCTTAGTGTACCCACCATCCCCTGCAACAAAGCCCATGACCCACACAAGCAGAGTCAGCCCAAGTCCAAGGAGCTACAGAGCTACCTCACAACCTCCACCTTTTTTTGGGGAAAGACACAATTTTGTAAATGCCAGGAACTGTTTCAGTAGACCTATATAAAATATTGGGAGTCAAATGGTAAATGCTAAATTAATTTTGTCTTCTGTCTAGTCTGTGACTTTACTAACACCAACAGTTTTTCTTAATACCGGTAGTTTTTCTACTAGGTAGACTTCACAGGCTAAATTTTTAAAACACATTACTCCCATTATTATAAACTACATTTCACAACTTCTTTGGGACTTCTGCAACTTTCTCCAACAGTTATCAGAGCAAACCTTTGAAAGACTTGAACATTATACCATTTCAAAGTAGCTGATGTCTGCCTTCAATAAGATAATTAAGGAAGAAAAGCAGAAAAGATTGCTTCAATACAGACTTACGCGAACACTTGTATATACCTGGAACTTGGTATTTTTTATTGTTTTAGTGACAATTATTAAACCTTATATTGGTCCTGCTTCATTTGCATACATTTCAAGATTGCCCAGCTTAAAGTGAAGGAAACATGAGAAATTCAGCCCTTTTTGATCTTGATACCAAAATGGCCTTCAGGTTTAAGAGCACAATAGAAGAGGTGATAAGTAAATACAACCAGTTTCACACCTTACTGGAGAGTTGTGTCTCAGCTACCTTTACACAGATTATGTTTCTGTGAAGAACAATCTGCCTCTTAAACCAGTTACTCCAAAAGCAAAGAGATCCTCCACTGAAAGTCTGCAAGTTTCAGACTCAAATTCTGATAAATTAACCTCTTGCTGAATAACTTTTGCCAACAGTGCTAAATGGAAGGACACCAAATACCAAACTGTTTCAGTATCAGCACACCACCCAATTTCCAGGCATATATATTCTTTTCAATATTGCTATTATTTTAAGTTCCATTTTGTGACTGAAAGCTGTACTAAGAATAGCACAGAAGATTAATACAAAGCTTATCTAGAGATGGTGATTTCATGTTTGTTTGGTAGCAGTATTAAGACAAATAATGACCTCTCAAATCCTCTTACTCATCCAAAAAGCAAGCCTTTTTCTTAAAAGTTGATGTTATCAGTTGTGAATAGGCTAACTCTTCCTCGGTGCTGCTAACAGTAATTTTGGGGACTATTGGCTCACATTCAGCCTCCTATCATCAGCATTAAAAAACTACCAGTTGGCACTTGAGGTTAACACTGCCATTGTCCCAGTTAAGAGTTGAGGCTCAGAAGAAGGGGAGGAAAGAAAGGAAAAAAAAAAAAATCAAAAAAGAAAGGGAAAAAAAGTCTATTTTTCCACCTCTACTGCCACCAACTGACACAAGATTCTCTTAGTTAGCAAGTAAGTTGAAATTGCCTGTAGAAGAAGGATTCCTACAGACAAGGCTTCATATTTTAAGCTCTGTAAATTGAAAAACATTACACATTTTCAGTCATTGTCATTTTTATAATTGTTATTTTCCAGCTTAGCCAGCATTTGCTTCAGTGGATATATCTTCACTCTCAGCAAAGACAGTCACAGATTTCTGTATATTTTAACACAAATTCTAATCGTTGGGTTAATCACAAATGCAAGTACATTTATGAGCCTGAAAAGCTTCGGTTGGCATGACCGAACTAACTGCAAAATTAAATTACAGATTTGTGACTTATCATAACTGTGAGATCCTTCCCTCATTTCCATATCCAGAACTGATTTTAAAAGAATCATGGCAGACGTTGTGGCTCCAGCATCCATAAATTTTAAACAAAACAAAACAAAAAAACACAGAGAAGCTTTGCAAGTCACCTCTATTTAAATAGAAAGTCCTCACTGTGTATTTACAACCCTTAATTACTTAATTTCTTGGGGGTGTTTTTGTTTGGTTTGGGGTTTTTTGGTTTTTTTTTTTTACTCCTTAATGTTTAAGTGTCTTTTGAACACAGTCTTGTTTTCAGCAATTAATGCATTTTTTTACTCTTGAAAGTGGGGCAGGGGGCATCAAACTTAAAATAAGAACGTGGGAGGAAAAAAAATCTTGTCTTACACGTGCCTCCTCCAGGATCCTTGCTCATGTTATCCTACTGTGGGACCCGAGCACCACAAGGCAGAACATACCTCAAATAGCAAGAGTTTTAAAGCAACACGTTCCCCCGCTCACATTGCCAGCACTTCTCTGGTGCAGACACTGTTATCTCTGTGCTAATAAAATGAAACCACCTCACTGGAAAATAACAGTGCACCGAGTCCTTCAGTGCTTTCACAGGACAATCTTCACTTGCACAATTTAGTCAGAGGCCAGACCCTACAGCGATTGTTCTGAAACCCGCACCTGATCTTCGACCCACAGCAGTGGCAGCAAGTCCTCCTGAAAGCACTTGTGGGACTGAGAGGGAGGGTGCTGATGTAAAGGGACAAGAGCTGGAAACCTAATCCAGGTAAAAGCTTCCTCTTAAACTTTGCCTGTTCTGAGCAAGCTTGCCTCGCTAAGAAAGACGCAGGAAATGTTATTTCATCTACTCAGTATGGAAATGTGTCTTTCCAGGATAAGATCTGCCCTTTCAGGTTTTCCAAAAGTTCTAAGCTTTTCATCTTTCCCATTTGAAGAATAATGAGAAACCAGGTTTGACAAGAAGAAAATTAATTTTATTCATGATCAAGTTTTATTAAATGAATAGAGGGATTGAAAAAAAAAACCAAACACCAACCCAAAACCTTTCAGTATCAACTTTAAAAAGGTGGACCTTATCCAGACTATTTCAGAATCAAACAAAAACTGCTCTCCAAAAGCCTCACACAATGTTTCCACTAATATGCATTCTGCCTTGGAAGTCTCTCAGCTTTTTTCCTAGTTCAATTTCTGCTAAACTCTTCACTTTGAAATGAACCTATTCTTACTCATATCAAAACGCTTGTCTGAGAGAAGTCACATCAGAACAGTTGCAAAGTCAGAATCTGAACTGCCATCAGTATTAAATAAGTTGGGTAAACCTAGCTGGACTGAAAGCAACCCACCAAAGGCAACTAATCATCACTATAATTTAAGAAAATTAAATGAGTTGCCTAAGTAATCATTTCAGGAGGGAGGTTGTCAGCAAATAACTTGGATTATCAATCTCTTTCATTACCCTAACACCACCTTTGTATTAAACGGTGCTCAAAGGCATTGATTATTCATAGTTTTCCTCAGGCTCAGACTTCCCTACAGCTATCTTCTTAAGGTATCTCTGTAGGACTACCTCCATGCCTAAGCACAAGTCTCACACTTCACTTACAGGCAGCCTGCTCTGACACCTATTAGCAGAACCCTATGCCCATGTCCAAGCTATTTCACAAAGATGGAGGCATCAAGGAATTAAAAATAAATAAATATTAAAACCAAAAATCATTTTCACAGAACAATGCAAAAGTTGCTTGCCAAATTCTGGAATAATTTTTATTTTCATCTCCAGCAAAACAGGGACAAGATATCTGAATCTGCTTTGCTTGGAATAGGTAAAACCTCTGACTTTAAAAACCTGAATGCCTGTCTATACATTGAGATTTATAAATTACTAGAACATCTGGAAGAACTTTTCTAAAAACACCAGAACACCCATTTTTTAAGACACTGTCATACAAACAATGCCTCATTACTTTAGGCATAAAAATAAGATTTATCCAACACACACATATTATTTGGATCACCTTTATGACACTAACACACAAGAGACCTGACAGCTCTATTGGCAAGAAGAGCCACATCAGAGTTGTGCCACAGCAAATAAGCTGTCCATTTGGTGCCACAAACCAGAATGGAGTAGTGATAAAAATACACACTTATTTCTCAAAATTGACCATTCCCACTACAGCTCAAGCCCAAATAATGTCCTATCAGTGAATTACTAACAAATTTTAAAAAGCAAGGAGTAGGAATATATTACAGAGTTTAAACAGCAAAAGCACCTGCACTTCACAATGGCACACACAGTTCTGCATCCATTAATAAAACAGGATCTAAAACAGTTATGTTGGGGAAGTTTTGGGCAAAACCAGACTCCTTTTAATAAAATCAAAGCATACATAATCCCATTAAGATTCTTCTAGATCAGCTGTCCTCAACACAGAGATAAACAAAATAGGAAGCCACATTTCAGACTCTGCTGTTTACTGCCTACTTAAAGTCAGATTTGCACACAGCAATGCTCAATCACCACTCCAAATAAAAAGAGACTACAAACTGACAAGAGTCAGAAAATTCCACAGAAATATTAACAATAAAGTACTAAGGTATAGCTGAGTAAATGCAGCAGATCAGGAAAGCAGATCAAAGCATACTTAATATTGTTTCTTCTCCTAAGTTATATGTAACGTGCAAGCTTACTTCAAAATAACTTTTAAAAACAGTGATTACTTGGCATTTAGCATCACAAAGTACTACAGAAAAGTTGGCTGGAGCAGACTGAAATTAAACACTTCCTTCTACCCAAATAAATTTTACTGAGTCTATAATCATAAAGCATTTCTTTCATGGCTAAAATTCTTTAGCTCTCCCATAAATACAAGGTGTTTACCTCACTAATAACTGGTCCATGTGATGAATTTTCAAGCTTAATTGAGCTAAGCTATACTTCAGGTCTCCTTGCACAGGCTATTTAAAATTAACCTTTTTATTTTTTCCCCCTCCCAGAAATTCTGTACTTTTGGCAGACTTTGTTTGGGGACTAACAGCCCAATGTTACCTTTCTAGATGTGGGTGCTTGGTACTGCTACATCCTTTTGCTAGAAAGGTAAGTGGTGTTTTAACAATAAAGGTACCAACTTGGTATTTCAGTAACTCAGAACACAGTAACAGAGCAACCATGTTGCAGCTATAGCCTGTAACAGGTTAGCTACAGTAAATAAACAGTTCCACATCATTATTAGTTCACTTGTTAAGTGAAATACAGATGTTTACAGAATGTACTGAAAAGGCGGGGCAAGTGGCTGCACCTGCATTCCCTGGTGCCTCAGGGTTTCAAGCATAGAAATGCAAAGTCTGCTGTGTTTGATGCAACCTTTCTGAAAGCAAGAGATGATTAAACGAAGAAATTTCAGAAGCTAACATATAAATGCTTATTTCCACTAGAGCATCTGTCTCAAAAAAGTTCAATGCTCAGAGCTCTCTATTATATAAAGAAGTGGCTCACAAAATAAATAAGGTTTCCTAGGCAGACTATGCAGACAAAAGGTTTCTCTTCCTTCCCCTGAGAGGCAGAAAGGGCAGCAGTCAGCAGTGGGGCAAGATGAAAACCAACACTAAGGCCCCACAAGCAATAACCTCCTTCCTCTCACAGCCTAAATTTTGCCATTGCTTAAGCTTTTTCATAACTGAAGTTCTCCAATGCACCTGTTCTCATACAAGCCCAGCACTTGTTCCCTCTAGTCATGGCTACACAGTTCAGCCACCCAGCAGATCTCCTTGAAGCTGGTACCTCCTCACCACTACCCACTTAACACCAACCTACCTGCCATTTGACCAAATAGCCTTCATTCAAAGCAAAAAACCGCACACATACCAAGTAGAAGTGTTACAACCGTATGCTAAAGAGAAAAAAAAAAGTGCCCCACAGTCCCCAAGTCACCACAACTTCCAATATCCTCTCCTCCTTCAGAAGAGGGCCCTGACAACTGGGCTTGAAGGTCATCCTTGCCCTTGGCCCACCTCTCTACTCCAGCATCTCTTCTATTACTTTTTTGGAACAAGAAACATCTTCAAAGTGATGACATAAAACACTTCCCCCTCATAAAAAGCTGAAACACTGTACTTTTCCTTTTTTTGTTTACTACTTTGTGCAATTCCCCCCCCCCCCCCCCCCCCCCCCCCAAAACCACCACATTTTCTCTCTTGTTCTCAACAAACATCACAACAAACACCCACCACCACAAAACATCGAGCTACATAACT
>JANIJG010017945.1:0-15592 GCA_024611175.1 Megaceryle torquata | reverse complement strand
GCACAGCCCCAGGGCTCCCAGCCTGTCCTGGGCACAGAGATGCTCCAGCCCCTCAGCAGCTTCAGTGCCTCCCCTGGCCTCTCCAGTAGTTCCTTGTCTCTTGAACTGGGGAGCCCAGGACACAATACTCTGGGTGTAGCCTCTCTAGAGCTGAATAGAGGGGGAGGAGAACCTCCCTTGACCTGCTGGCCACACTCCTCTGAATGCTCCCCAGGAGACCTTTTTGCCTTATCTAGAAAGGCCCATTGCTGGCTCATGGGAAACTTGTTGTCCACCAGGACTTCCAGGTCCTTCTCCATGGAGCTGCTTCCCAGCAGGTCACCCTCTCCCCTGTACTGGTGCAGGGGGTTATTCCTCCCCAGGTGCAGGACTCTACACTTTCCCATGTTGAACCTCATGAGGTTCCCTCCATCCAACTCTCCAGTCTGTCTGGATCTCGCTGAACGGCAGCAGCCTTCTGGCCACTCCTCCCAGTTTTGCATCATCATCAGACTTGCTGAGGGTCTACCCTGTCCCCTCATCCAGGTTACTGATGAATCTGTTGAACAAGACTGGACCCTGTACTGACCCTTGGGGGAACTCCATGAGCTACAGGCCTCCAACTATACCCACCACCGCTGCTCACAACCCTCTGAGCTCTGTCGTTCCAGCCTCGACCCACCTCGCTATTCACTCTTACACTTGGTTAAGCATAACTCAGAGGGCTGTTTTTTAGGATAAAGACTTTTTTTGTTATTTAAAATTGGGGGGTTTTAGGGCATTAAAAGTGGGGGTGCCCCCCCCCCCCCCCCGCAGGGCATATGTCCAGAACTCTGCTTTACAGTGAATGTGTAAAAGGGGAGAGGAAAAGCCCTCATGCTGTCTTTTTAGAGCACACTTACTCTGCTTCTGGGTGTTACTTCACTTGTGCTAGCTGCAAAGTTGTAGGAGATGTGGTATCCCAAGTTCCACTGTTGGGTGTGTGCTCCATTCAGGTTAAGAAGGGGAAGAACTTGCTTAAGGAAATGGCAAAGGTCAGTGGATATCAGGTTATCAAAACTCGACGGTGCGATGGGAATGTTAACCTTGCTGCAGAGAGCTCGAGCACTTACCACCACTGACACCCTCTCTGCTGTGCCAGCACACCCCTTGCACCCCTCTGAGGTCAGGCTCTTCCTAGCACAGGACATCCTGCCAAATTATCCAGGACTCATCGTGACAAAAGCTGCTTTGAAACCCCACCTTTTCTAGCTGAGCCTTTTTTCTCCACATTGTGCATTTCCGTGGGTGCTCACGCAGTCTCCCCCTGTTCGCAGGTACGTGGAACAAAGTAACTTGCTAATGGAGCAGAGGAACCATTCACTGCAAGCCACCACTGAAAACACCCAGGCAAGAGTGTTGCATGCAGAGCAGGAGAAGGTAATGGTGGCAACAGCAGAGCCATAGACCTCCAGGGGCAGCTGGGAGAGGGGCTTGTGGTTGCACTAAAACACGCTGAAGCCTCGTTAGTCAAGGCTTGAGACAGTTTGGTTTGGGGGTTTGGGGTTTTTTTTGGGTTTTTTGTTTTTTTACAAGACAACTGTAGCTTTGAACTTAACATTTTGAAAGCTGTTTTGAGGGGAAAAAATAGACAGACTATTTTCATAGCTTTCATGTCAAAAGCAGCACAGAAGATATAAATGTAGATCTTTATGCTGTCATAGCTTTAATGTTCTTACCTTACAGGAAAGTGTCTGATTTACTGTGAACTCTGTAGGTATATCACCAGCCTGATGATTAATTGTGTGTATCACAGGGCTTTGTCAAGTTGAAAATGTACTTTATTTAGTTGCACTGGCAGTTTCAGAAGTTTTATTCCTTCTATTTAACTGCCATAGAGTGAACATAGCTGTAAGAAAAATTATGTCCTAGTTGAGTTTTTTTTCACTGCACTTTGTTTTTTTTTTCCCAACACTAATCAAAAGCTGGCTGTTTCTACCAGCAATGCCCTCTGGGGAAAGGGGCTATTGGGAAATAGCTTTCAAACCAGTTCCATGCCCTCGTGCATGTCTGCGTATTCTGTACCATCCATTCTGACAGCCCAGCCCGGGTAGGCTGGCTGCAAGCCCTGTAATTGCATGGTGTCTTCTGGGCTTTCTCAAGCACTGGCTCCTGAAATTACACCGAGTTCAGTCTCGCACCGTGCTCCCCTGCTGAGCTGTGCGTGTCCAGTTCATCTGTGAGCTGATGAATGCTTGCTCTGCATGAGAATAGTAACTCGGTGCACCTAAAAATGACAGAAATGGCAGAAAGAGCAGAGCAATGTGTGGCTGATAACTGTAGGCTGGTGTGAGCGGGCACTAAAGGAGGACTGGGATGTTCCACTGAGAGCCCAGGACACCTACCTGTAATATGTAGGGAGTGGGCAAGATTCTAACCAGAAATAAGTTAGATGGAAATAAGGAATAAAGCTCCTTTCTGTCAGTGAGCACAATATCCAGCTTACCCAGTAAGTAACTTGAGGAGGAAGCATCTTGTGCAAGTGTAAGATACGATTGTCAGGGATCTTTTTGGGCCTCATCTTCGCTAGGGCTCCACTTGATTGAGCAGTCAGGGCCTTGGTGATAACACTGTCACATGAACAGACTGCGGGCTACACCAGAAAAGCCCCAACTTGCACTGGAGAGGATTTCCCCGAGTTTTGTGAGAGCATTGACTGGAAACATGAAGGCTGCTTCTCCTTCCTCTTCCTTATATCTAAGCTAGCTTGCTCTGACTGCAATTGTTCAAACCACTGTGGACAGCAGAACCAGGGCAGAGAATTTCAACTTACTTTATCTACCCTTTGCTTTAAAAAACAGGGTCTCCCATTTACTTTGTGATACAGGCCAGGCATCTGTACCCAGGATCACTGAGAAGAGGTATTAGGAGCTTGCTGCTTTTGGGTTGTAGATCTTTGACCCTGGCAAAGAGCATCACAGCTTTAGGTAAAGGCTTCATGTACCACAGAGTAATACCCCACACTCCCCGGTGCGGTGAAACAGTCAGACATAGGACTGTTCCCGCATCCAAGGTGTGGGGTGTGCCTGTAAGGACCCATTCAGCTTCTCTTGCTTGGTTGGTTGGGTTTTTTTTTAAGCCAGGCTTTGCTACGTTTTTCTGCCAAAGCTTTTAGGGTTCTTGGAATAATGTAAAGGCTTCTCTGGCATGCCTTGGGCTCCTGGGATGAAGCGTTTTGCTTTTCTGATGCTGATGAATGCCTCTGCCTTTCAGGTTGTGTCCTTAACTCTTCCTGTTTCCTGTCACTGCTTTCTCTTCCTAGCACATGCTGCCAGTGGATCGGGGCTGGGACCAGGTGAGGCAGTGTGGCTGCTGACTGTGGAGGTGACAGATAATTGTGCCCGAGGTAGTGCCAGCCCAGCTTCCTCTTCAACTCGCTAGAAGCTGATTGGTGGTGAAAGAATTGCCTCAGATTTTAAATTAGCACAGATCTCCAACTTAGAAAAGGGCTTTATAACTGGCCCCCCATCTTTCTTGGGAAGCCTTTTCAAAGGACTTTGTGACATTGCTGCTTGTTTCACCTCCCCTATAGGAGTAGGACATGGCCACGTAATTGTCAGGGCAGGTACAGATCCCGTAAGATTCTTGGTACCTGAAACCCGAGGCTGGAGCTGAGCTGGTACAGATAGGAAGCGTTCACTACAGAAACTTAAATCTAATAACAATTCCTGGCATAGGATTTCCTTTTTTATTTTCTTTTATCTGCCATTTAAGACAAAGACAGGTGTTAAAATAACGTGGAGATATGCCATGGCATTTTGGTTTTAGCATGCTCAGAGGTGGTGTCTTGAACTGCAGTGAGACATTTATGGAGACACAAGAGGAAAGCAGATCTGTTTGTAGCCAGTCTCTGTTGACATGCTGCCTCCTCTTGACAAGGCACGGTGCAGTGTCCCAGCCCTTGGTGTCAGCACATACCTCTCCTCACTGCAGCTGGAACAGCTTTGCTCACAGCTCTTCTCTGTCAGAAGGTGGTGGTCCTAGTCTGAGGAGAAATGCTTTAGTTCTCTTCAGCAGATAAAGCAAAGAGAAACTCCAGTTCTCCTGAACTTACCAGTTAGAAGAACTTGAAAGCCTGTTGGGAATCTGCACATAGGCACTGATAGAGAAGCTGTTTAGGTATTCCCTAAGAAGGGAGGTTTTCTCACGGGAGTAGCTCCGTCTTTGCAGAACATCCTCTGAATTTTGTGTGTCGTGCAGCAAGATTGGGAACGCAACTTTGTGTCATTGTCTTGATGCCTTGAGCCTCTCCTAACGTTGTTTACAGGTTGTCTAACAAGCTGTATTAGTACCTTGCTTTGCATGAGTCACTGACTTTGAGCAATACTAAATCTAAACAGGTCAACAACTTATTGTGAGAACTGAGCTCCAAAATGCCAGCCTTGCCCTTGCGGGCATCGCAAGGTGACTACATGCTGTGTGCTCTGGAGGGAAGGTGTCCTTGTGGCTGGAACCAGCCTGTGTTTTGTGTGGCTTTTCAGTGATTTGTAAGCGTCTTGAAGATAATGAGATGCTGGAGCCCGGGCTTTTACTTGAATAGATCTTGTCATAGCCTGAAAATTCTGAGCAGAGCCGCTGGGCATTGGTACAAGGCTTAAACACATGTGTAAGCTTTTCAGGAAAACTCACTAATGTGGTGATGAGGTTGGTGGTTGTTGGCCTTGTGCAACTTTCTAGTCAGTCTGAACAGGCTACAAGTGACTCATGGTTACACAGCAAAAAAAGTTGTTACTGCTTCAATTTAGAGATCCTTGTGAGGTGCTGGATCCCTGATAAGGTCTCCAATATCTTATCAGCTCTTCCTGTGAGAACAGTTCTGGTGCCTCCTCACGCTCTCATGCCCTCTTTCCCCACTCCCATTCCCTTTTCCCTGCTCCATTTTGTGCTACAGGCCAAAGTTGCAGAGGAATTGGCAGCTGCCACAGCACAGGTTTCCCAGCTGCAGCTGGAGCTGACTGCCCACCAGAAGAAGGAGATGGACCTGCGGAAGCAGCTGTCTGCCGCGCTGCAGGAGGCAGAGCGACACGAGACGCAGCTCAACAGGCTGCAGGCACAGTTAGCAGGTAACACCTCCTGTGCCCGTGCCGTGAGAGCTCCTTTACTTTGTTCTTTTTCCCCTCAGAGAAGTCACAGGTTTTTCTCCTCTCTTCTGGGGTATCTACTCCTGCTTTCCCTAGGATTAGTCAGAAGGGTATCAGAGAAGGATATCGATGCACTGCGATGTCTGAAGGGCATGTGCATCCACTGTGGGTCTAACCAGCAAACAGAATCATCCTGTCACGGGGATGCCCTCTTGAAGCCATCTCTTGGCATTACTGTCTAACGTCTTGTAGAGAAAACAGTGTTCCAGTGGTTGAAAAGTTAAAATAAAAACTGGGGAGAAGCTCTTGATAAATTCTGGTTCCTGCTGCAGGCGCAGAGCGTGTTGTGTTTCGCTGTCCAAGCGACACTGGTCCTTCCCATCGGTCCCCAAATGTGCTAACGTGGAGCACGTGTAGTGCTGAAACCCACGGCTAAGTGTGTTTTCACAGAGCTCCAAGAAGCCTCCGAGGACACTCAGAGTAGATTCAAAGCTGAGAAGCAGAGCCGCAAACAGCTGGACATGAGGATTACAGCACTGGAAGAAGAGCTCACAGACCTAAAAGTGGAGAAAGAGACTCTTGAAAGGGTACGTCCAGTGCCTGCGCTATGGAGAGAGGCGGGGTTTCAGCTGCTGGTGGAAATTTAACCCAATTCTTGCTTCTAAAGGTGCAGGCTAGAAAAATCTTGACTCATCTGCAGGCAAGGATCCCTGCGCTGGTGGACCCTTTGTGCTTATGTTATCGATTCTTTTTTTTTTAGTATCCTAGTCAGTAATATGTTAACCTTACTACCTCTAAAATAATCTCAGCCTCGTTTTAAAGTGATAAGATTCCCTCCTCAAAGCAGCTCTTTCTGCATGAGGAAGAGAAGCTACTTTAATGTAATCTGGCCTATTCTACATCCTATTCTGTATTGCAGAACCTTGCAGAGAGGAAGAAGAAATCCCTCTCGGAGAGAGCTCAAGCAGAGGAAGAGATGGAGGAAATACGCAGGTCGTATCAGCAGGAACTGGACAAGCTTCGGCAGCTGCTGAAGAAGGCGCGGACTTCCACTGACCAGGCAGCAGCTGAGCAGGTGAGGAGTCGTGGAGCTTCTCCAACAGGTGCCTAGAAGGCTTGTAGGAAATGGTTGTGAAAATGCTCAGGGTGGTGGAAGGAAGAAAACATTCTCTGCTTGACTTTAGGGGTTAACTGGAACACAGGGTTCACTTTGCTGTGCTTCTAAAATACCTTTGCTTGTGTTTGTTGGCCCCGCTTCTGACTTTGGCCTTTACACTGATGTGTCCCTAAGGAAGGGCAGGATTTGAGTAGGCAGGAAGGCAGCTGGGTCCCAGCTGTTCTCTGACTGGACTCGCAGGCTGCTGACGCGAGCTGTGGTGCGGCGTTGGCGAAGGCCGGCACACGCGGCATCAGCTTCGGCCCGCGCTAGAGAGCGTGTCAAACAGGAAAGGAGAGGCACCCCGTTGAGCTCGGAGCAGAGAGAACAACACAGGAGTGCTGAGGAGTGAAAGACGGATAAGAAATATGGCAGGAGATATGCAATCTGGGCCAGACCTTTGGGCCAGCCCTGTGGGATTATGGCCACAATTGAATTCCAAGAGGTGTGGGCAGTAGCTGAGGACAGCTGCAGGGTTTCCATCTGCATGAAGGCATTGCAGGCCAGGGCAGGGGCTGTTGTCCAGCCACTTGTGCAAATACAGACTGTGTGTGTTCCTGACGTTCTGTCTTGCATGATTGGCAGCTCTCACTCATCCAGGCAGAGCTGGAATCCCAGTGGGAAGCCAAATGTGAACGTACTCTGGCCTCGGCCAAGGAGCAGCACGTCAGACAGTACCAGGAGGTGTGTGAGCAGAGAGACTCCCTGCAGCAGCAGCTGTCCCAGCTGGAAGAGAAGGTAAAGGGCTGTTCTTTATTGCTGAAATGTGATGCCAGATGACCAGTAACTGTAACCAACAGTCCTCTCCCACCTATTTACAACTTGGCTTTTTAATTTCTTGGCTGTTGGGGAATCTGGCCTTGTTCAAAGGGCCTGTGTCTGTGCTTGCATCTGTTACATTGGGTTGGTGGGCTGTGAATTTAGTACTGCAGTTCTGAATGAGGGAAAGCCAAGATACCAGCCTCAGCTTAGAGCAACTCTTCTGCTACACTCTTCTGCTTATTGCATTCTTCCGAGTGACTGGTTTTGACCAGAAACTGTTTTGAAGTGGGTGACACTGAAGGGGGGCTCTAAACTGATGGGCTCTCACTCTTGTCTTTCAGCTTGCGGCTGTAAAACAGTCAAAAAAAGCAGAGGAGCAAAAATTATCTGAGTTGCAGCAACATTTGGAGCAACTAGAGCCTATCAAAGAGAAGGTAAAGGGAATAACACAGCAGCTGAGTATGAACTGGGGTACAGTAGCCACTAACCTCAGACTGTCCAGAGTAACAAGAAGCTGAGCTGCAGAGTGAGAGGGAAGGAGCAACTTCTCATTGCTCCCACCAGACCAGAACATGCCCAACGGTGAGACCTGGCCCTCGCGTCACTGGGGCCTCAGGAATGCTAACCCAGTGGTGGGGTTACTGGAACTTGGGGAGCTAATGACACCGTTATGGACCCCCACGGTTTTGGCTTGGTTGTGTATCTTGATTTTGGTGCCATTACCTTCAGCCATGTGTTTTGCAGCTCTGTCAAAACCCTGCTTAAAACTCTGCTCAGCAGTTTACCCTTCACTAAAGAACTGGTTATAGACAGCCCATCCATTGCCAGGTTTGCTGGGATGGTGTCTGTGAGCTGTTCCAACTTCCAGTTTCCCTTGGCAGTACTCAGCCCTGCAGGCTGACCTCGTGGTGCTGAAGGCTCGTTACGAAGAACGCATCCGAGACCTGGAGAAGGAGCAGGACAGATCTTCACCTGCAGACTTCACAGAAGAAGTGAGCTTCACTGTCCAGTACTTCTCCACTCTAAGCAAACCTATTTACCTTGAGTTATTCCTCTTTAACCAGAGAGAAGGAAAAACATTTCTTTCTCCACAGAAGCACTGTGTTTCTAGTAGTAGGGTCTGGGGGGAGGGGAAATGTGATCTTGCCTGCTTTGTTGCTTGATTATCTGTTTTCTTAGTTTAAAACTTAGATTTGAGTTTGAGATTTAAAAACTGAATGAATACTAATTATCAGTCTGCCTTGGCTTTGTGCAGCCTGCCTCAGTTCGGGAAGGGGTGGGTTTGGTTTGTGTGTAATGGTTCTGAGTCAGGCTGGTGTGGTGTGTTCTGCTTCATTAGGTGATTTCTGATTTGAAAAGTGGATTCTTTGAAAACTACACGTGTGTTTGGATTCTTTGTTCCTTCACCTGGAGAAGCGTCTGATGTCCAGTCCTTCACCCCTTAATGAATCCTGTCTTTGTTTCCCATCTTGCTCTTTTCCAGGTAAAGAAGATAATGAATGGTGTATTTCAATCTCTTCGGGGTGAATTTGAGCTGGAAGAGACCTACAGTGGCAGGACAGTTCTGGGTGTGGTGATGAACACTATTAAGGTACAACAATGGGAAGAGATCCAGGGTGAGCAGGTGGAGGGGACGAGTCTTGAGCTAAAACCACAAATGTGTTATGAGTCTGAAATAACTGTGAAGCAGAAGCTTGTGGGTGGCAAAACAGCCCAGCAGTAGAAGATACAGGGATCTGTGATGGTTTATGTTTAGGGTATAACCTACATGTTCTCTACTCAACTTTTCAGACTGTAACACTGCAGCTCCTCAACAGGCAGCAGGAGGAAACAGATCATGACAGTGAAAAGGAGGAATCTGGAACAGGAGCAGCAAGACCGGATGGATCATGTGGGGCAAAGACTGACCATGAAGAGCCCCTGAAGCACAGCCCAGCACAGGGCATTGTGCTCCCAGCTGACCCCAGGGAAGCAACCCCAGGCCTCATGGCATCTGACCAGGACAGCGAGTCTGCTCCTGTCACTGCCAGGCCCAGAACTCCTCAGGAGGAACAGATGACACAGAGCACTGGGGTGTCACAAGAGAAGATCCAGAGGGAGCATCTCTCTTCCACAGCCCCATCCTGCCCAGATCCTGATAAGGGACCTGTGCTTGCAGGACAGCCTGTTCCTGAGGTGGAGGAAGGATTTGTCCCAGCTGAGCAAAGACAAGAGAGCAGTCCCATCAGGAAGGCTGACACTGAAGACAGTCCCTCCAGAGCATCTTTGCAGGCAGGAGTTGCAGAACCTTCTGTTCTAGAAGCCAGGCTAGGAGCAGGGGATGTGGCAGTGCTGCCAGAAAAGCCAGCTGTGGAGCAGAAGGCAGAGGAGCCTGGGGGAGGCTTGGAGCCCCCACCGTTAAATGGTGAGGGAGGGCCATGCACAGACCCATCGGATGGATCCAGCTCTGAGGAGCCTCCTTCAGTACCCAGCAGGGCAGAGCCGAGCTCAGCTATTGCTGGAGAAAGTCCAGGACAGCAGGAACCAGGCTCCAGCCCCAGGCAGAAAGATTCCAGGTAGGGTGCGACTGCTGGGGAACCACAGCCCCACTTAGAGTCATTGAATCCTTTTGGTTGGAAGAGACCTTTCAGATCGAGTCCAGCTGTTCCCCCAGCACTGCCAGGGCACCACTGACCCCTGGCCCTCAGCACCACAGTTCCACAGGTTTGAAACCCCTCCAGGGATCACAGGGACTCCACCACTGCCCTGGGCAGCCTGGGACAGCCCTGGACAACCCTTCTGGGGTAGAAATTGTTCCTCAGCTCCAACCTAACCCTCCCCTGGGGCAACTTGAGGCCAGTTCCTCTTGTCCTGTCACTTGTTCCTTGGGGGCAGAGCCTGACCCCCCCCCCGGCTCCAACCTCCTGTCAGGAGCTGTCAGAGCCAGGAGGTCTCCCCTGAGCCTCCTTCTCTCCAGACTCAACAACCTCAGGTCCCTCAGCCGCTCCTCACCCCACTTGTGCTCCAGCCCCCTCTCCTCCCTGATGGTGCCCTCTCTGGTACTGCAGTGCATCTGGAGGCTGGTACCACTGTGTGGGGCAGCACACGTGGGAGGGCTGAAGCACCATCCCAGGGCCAGGTTCTGGTGGAGACCAGTCTGTCTGGGGCATGCTCTGCTGGGAGCGCGGTTGCAGAACAAGCTGGTGCCTGGGGGAGGGCAGTGGTGCCCTTAGCCCTGGTGACTGGCTCCCAGCAGTGTGCAGTTCCTCTAGGGTCTGAGGATGGTTGCTGCCAGGTCCAGGATCGTTCTGCACTGGTGAATAGTACACACCTTAAAAGGGACGAAACTTCCATCATTCTTTAATAGGACTTGTCAAACCAAGATCCTCTCCTGTGCAAGCCAGCTGTTAATTCTTTGTCTCCTCTTAGCCTCTTTGAGGATGACAACTTCTTCGAAAGAGCATCTCCCAAACCACTGAAGCCTCAAGTTCCCTCTGAAGAGGAGGATGAGGAGGAAGTGGTACGTATTTGTGTCTTTCCACTCCTACCGACCTGCTTCAGGC
This sequence comes from Megaceryle torquata, assembly GCA_024611175.1. Lineage (NCBI taxonomy): Eukaryota > Metazoa > Chordata > Aves > Coraciiformes > Cerylidae > Megaceryle > Megaceryle torquata. Next base: position 5,033 of record JANIJG010017945.1, on the reverse strand, counting down.
ATTAACCTGTAGCTTGTCTGTGAAATCCTTCCCGTGGCAGTGGGGGGAGTGACTGGCTCTGCTTCCTGAGCTCGATGCTTCCCAAACCTTCTCCATACAAACCATGAGTACCCGGGATTGTTCCTTGTTGAGCTTGCTGGGGTTGCCTGGGCTGAGGTAGAGGTGACAAATTCCTGCTGGCATCGTGTCAGTGAGACGTGCCAGGTTAGGTGAAGGAGTTTAGTGTCTTGCCCCTCTGCTGTCCCTTTTAGCCTGTCCACGGCTCTCCTGGGTTAAGGCACTGTGTGAGAAACACAAAAGCTTCAGTAATGAGGCTTCTGGATGTTGCCTCCCTAACGCTGGCGGAGATTTTGCAGCCAGAACTGGGTAGCAGTTACTAAATACTGGGAAGCTGCTCTGGATGACAGAATTCCCTCTGGTCTGATTTCCAGAGCATGAAGGGGCGTCCCCCTCCAGCTCCCCTCTTTGGTGACGATGATGACGATGATCTGGACTGGCTGGGATGAAGAGCTGATGGTGATCTGATGAGCCCCCTCCCCTGGGCATGGCCTCTCCCTGTGTGCTTGGCACTTGCTGAGCTGCGTATGTGGGACAGTTGTGACCAACCGGGGACTTCCCAGGCTCTCGTACTGCGGACTGGGGGGGCACGAGAGCGAGGGGCTCTTTGTGCACTCGGGGGCTCCCAGACCATCGCTCTGACCCGACAGACGTGCGCAGAGGGGAGGAGGAGCTGAGGGAAGCAGCCATCGCACCGCACGTTTGTCTTTCTGTCCTCTCCTCTGACCCTGTGATTCATTAATCTGAAACTTCATGCAAATAGGAACTTTGTAAAGTGCTTCAGAAGAACCAGTCTGGCAGGACCCTGCAGTAGGTAACTACTTTTAAAGAAAAACAGACTAAAATCTCGTGTTCTTCCCCGGTGAACATCTCCTTAGAGTATTTCTCCTCTGCCCCAGGGTGGCCCTGAGGGCCTCCCCCCCCTCTCACCACCACTTCTGTGCTCTGGGCAGGGGGAGAGGGCCCCAGGCGGGTGTTCCCTGGGAGCCAGCTGGGCACAGGCAGCCCAGGGAAACCCCTGGGGCCAGTGCAGTTGTAGGCTGGGAACTGGGACACAGGCAGTGCTCGCTGACCCGCAGCCTGCTGGGCAGGGTACGGGAGGTCAGGGCTCTCAGACCCCTGCTCCCAGCACAGATGTAGCATCTAGTAATGGCTGCTGCAAGAAGCCAAAACCCCCCGCTGGGTTTTACACAGGGCCCCAGAGCTGAGACCTCACAGAAGTGATTCACAGCCAGCTCCTCTTGTCTCTCTGTGTCCAGAGGTGAGATTTTTGTTGCTGGTTCTTTCACCAGCTGTGACAGCAGCCTGGGGGATGTGTAAAGTGTGTCTTGTCTGAGAGCTACTCTGGCAGCTGCTCCTTCCCCTCTGCCTTTTCCTCTGCCGCTCTTTAAAGTGTGACCAGTGTAGCACAAGTTCAACCTTGGTGATGGTGGCACAGGAGCTGTAACCCAACCTGGCAGCAGCCAGGGCTTGGGGTGTAACTTCAGTTGGAGCACGAGGGGAAAGTGTTGGGGACAGACACGTTGCCTTTCTCAGCACTTTGCTGCTCCCCGGCACTAACGCAACTTCAAACTTAGGAGCAGGTCTCGGTCTCCTTAACACAAGAAATCCCCCTTCACTTAATAAAACTAATTCCTCTGCAGTTTTAGTTTCTACAGCTCTCTCTTACTATCTCAGGGCTGCCTTTGATGTGTGTCCTCCTCAATGTTAGTTCCTGGGAGGAAAACAGAGCATGGGGCAGTCCTGGTGTGGAGCGGGGCAGGGCCCTGCTCTGTGTGCTCACTGTGGCAAAGTGCCAAATGCAGCTACGAGGAGGGAAGAGACCAAAGCCCTGAGCCAGAGCCAAACCTACTGCCCTGGAACGCCTGTGTCAGGGTGAATGGAGCTCCCCCCAGAAGCCAAAGCACCAACCTGTGACTTAGTCCTGAAGGGGTGAATTCTGATTCCCTGGTGAACTGGGAGCTCCCCTGCCTGGTGCTGGTCTGAGGGTAGGTACCCTGCTGTGCCTGGGGGACCCGGCTGGGGCAGCGTCCCAGGGAAGGTGGGTGCTCATACTAACAAATTCCACTTGCCCTTTCCCTGTACAGACAGAGCTGGAGGGATCTGCATTTCACTTCTTGAAAAATAAAGTGCAATTAAACCCATGGTTTGTGCTTCTGGGGATTGTGCTTTAGTCTGGCTTCAGCTGTCTCTATCTCTTGAAAATTGACTTTGCTCTGAGTAAACCCAGAACAGGTGGGTCTAGAAACTCTGCTGTAAGCGTTCTTGCTGTTAAGCCCTCTCCTGGGACAGGAGAGAAGGTGCCTTTGGGCTGTGGCTCCTCAGCCTCCTGTGAGAAGCAGGTACAGCAGATGAGGGTGATAGATGCAGGAGTCATGGGCTGGTTCTTGGGCTTCAGAGGAGAGAGACCTGGGGCATCTTGCGAGGGTTGGCAGCATCCTGGTCTGTCCCAAGACAGCTCTGGACAGAGGGGGCCTGCTCAGCGTCTCTCCTGGCTGGTGGCAGCTCTGCTGTCCCTCTCCGCTCTGACCAGGGATGGGAGCAAGAGCTGGTTTAAAACTCGTCCTCCAAAAGCAGGTGCAGGAGGTTCTGTGACCCATTCCCCACGTTGGTGTCTCTCTTCACCTTGCCCTGCAGCTCCCGGCGTCCTCTGGCTCCGTCTCAGGACCTAAAATAATCCACGTTTGTCCTCTGTGCCCACACAGCCACCTTCCTCAGGTGCAGGGGGGGGTGAATGTCAGGAAGTTCTGGGCTTCCTGGGGTCCAGCAGGTGCTGGGAGGGATGGATCTGCCAGGTCCTGAGGAGGGGGCAGACACTCATGGGAGGCTGCAAAGGGGCTATTTCTGCTCCTGGGTGCTGATCTGGGGCCGGGAGGTGGGTGTGCCGTGGAGGGAGGCACCTGGCTGAGGATGTGCCTGAGAAGGTGAAGCTGGGACCCAACACCTGCTTCCCCCAGGGGCTGGGGGAGGGAGAGGATCCCCTCTCCCCATCTTTCTCCCCGCCCGGACTCCAGTTATCACACCCAGCCCCTGCCCGCGAAGGCAGCCCCTCCTCCTCGGTACAAAACTCTCCCCGCCTCGGATGCACAGAAAAAAACAGAGGCTGCGCTGGGCCCACGTCAAGTCTTTAATGTCCCGCGTCCCCGTCCCCAGGTCTTTAATGTCCCGCGTCCCCGCGGGCCGTGCCCGTCCCCAGCGGCCGCGTCTCTGCCCGCACCGCGCCGGGGCCCCTTCTGAAGGGGCTTTTTAAATTGTTTTTGGACAGTTCCAGCCACAGAAAAGCACTACGGGACCTCCCCGCCCCCTTTCGGCCCCACCTCGCTGCCCGGTGGGAGGGACCGAAGCGCAGCCTGGGGGATTTTCCAGGCTCCGGGACGTCACCGGGAAGCGCGGGTGGCCCCCGCGCCGCGACTCCCGCCGAGCTGCCGCCGCGGGGGCCGGGAACGGGACGGACGCAAGGCGAGCGCGGCCAGGCCCCGGGGGGCGAAGGGAAACGCTGCAATAAGTTAATTTTTAACGAGTCAGATGGCCCGGGGCTTGTGTGCCGGGCAGCCGAGCGTCCTGCGTGCCTGGGCTGGATCCTGGCAGGTGCTGAGCCCCGGCCTCAGCCCTCTCCCTGCCCGCTGTCCGTGGCCTGAGAAGTCCCTGACCCACCGCTGGTCCATCCTGGCTGCACCAGGGGAGGCGGCGGGGGCTGCGGGAGCCCCTCTCCCCCATCCGGACTTACTTGAGGAAGACGAGCAGGAAGAAGGTGGAGACGATGAGGACGAGGATGCCGGCGGCGAAGCCGAGGCGCAGGTTCTCCATGGAGGCGAGGGGAGGCTGGGTGTCCAGCAGCACCCCCCGCCCCAGCAGCCCCAGCACGAAGGTCCCCGGTGCCTCGGAGCCGCGGCGGAGGCCGCAGGGTGAGACCATCCCGCTCACCGCGAAGATGGGGGCGTGAGCCGCGCACGCCACCTCCACGGCCACGGAGCGCGCCGAGGCTTGGCGGGTCTCCGGGGGGGCACCGCTGCCTTGCTCCTCCTCCTCCTCCTCTTCCTCCTCTCCGCGCGGGGTCCCCAAGGCTGGCGTCGCCCCGGGACCACCCAGAGCCAGCTCGGGCACCAGCGTCACCGTCCTGCAGAAGGGGCAGCTGACGAAGGCGGCGGCGGAGGCGCGGAACACCAGCCTGCGCAGGCAGCCGCGGCACAGGGAATGGCGGCAGGGCAGCTGCTGGGGGGCTCGGCTGCCCCCCGCCCCCCGATACGCCTCGTAGCAGATCCCGCACTCCCCGCCGACCTCCGGCCCCACCGCCATGGCGCTCGGGAAGGGCAGCGCTTCCCGGCCCGCCCCGCTTTTGAAGGCGGGAGGTGGGCGATGGCCGTGCGTGAGGAGGGGTGGGGGAGGTGGTCACACACCCCCCCCCCGGCTGAACTTCAGTCCGGCCCCAGGGTGTCCGGTGGGCGCTGGACCGGCACGCTCCTCCCCACCGGCCTAGGAACGGTGCTACCCCCAAACACCTGCTTTTCTTTCCCCTTTCCCTTTACAAATCCATTGTGTTGTTAATATTTCCCAAGAACAACCCGTGGCTGGTTTTATTAGCATTTTACGTTAGAACGAGCTGACCAGTGAGGGAGAACACCCGCCCAGCGCATCCATTTCACACCAGCCTGGGGACAGATGCGTCGCTCAGCACAGGGGACAGCCCTGGCCACCAACAGCACAACCACTTCTTGGGGCTCAGGTCGGCCTGGCGGGGGACACGCTGATGGTTTTGTCGAGCAAAGGGCAGCTACAGAGCAGTACAGCCCTGCAGTGCTCGGGGCTGGCTGTGGGCGAAGGGCAAGGCTGCTGCTCTGCATTATTATTTATGAATATACGAAGCTTTTATTTTAGTTCCAGGCAACTACTGGGGAGAGTCCAGGGGAGGCACTGAAGCTGCTGAGGGGCTGGAGCATCTCTGTGCCCAGGACAGGCTGGGAGCCCTGGGGCTGTGC
>JANIJG010017943.1:89789-102151 GCA_024611175.1 Megaceryle torquata | reverse complement strand
GCTCTGAGCGATCTGCCCTGGGTAGAGATGTCCCTACTTGTGTAGGGAGGTTGGACCAGGTCACCTCTAGAGGTCCCCTCCAGCCTGAAACATTCTATGATTCTATATTATCAAACTGCAGCCTTGGGTGCCATGGAGTTGCCAGCTCTTGGGGTGCAGCTTGCAGCTCCTGTTAATGCTGCCAGGCCTGGGGGTGAAGAGCTGAGGATATGCTTGAAGTAGCAAGAGTTTGCACAAACGTGAGGGACTGTAACTTGGGGTGATGAAACCACCATGTAATTCTTAAGGCTGTGACTTTGTGGCTCCTTTGAAAAATATCAAGTATGGGCGGAGAGGTGGAGCCACCAGACACAGGAGGTCTCCATGGATTACAAGAGCATACCAGATATCTCCAGAGGATATCTTAAATGCTGTCTTTATATATATTCTCTGGGGTTACATTCATGCTATAGCACGACTGGGGTTGCTTCTCAGCCTCTCTGTGTGCACAGAAAAGACAACTGAGTTTCTTTAGAAATCTCTTAAATGAGCATCTCTTCAGTGAGGATATTTAGTCAGCATTCAAAATGCATCTAATTTTGGCAGTTAATTTGATCTCTGCTTGGCATGACCTTTTGTCCCATTAATTAACATCTTGGAAATCAAATTCTTTTAATTCTGATTATCTCCAGCTTATGCAGGAGGCCTGAAATGACTAATGTGTGCTCAGAGATGAAAAAATCTGGTACCTAGATGTATCGGGTACCAGATCTCATGGAAAGACCTCTACTGTGATGTGGTGATGATGTGGTTGTGGATTAGTAATAGTTCCTCTCTATGAGATGCCTCTTAAACCAGAGCTAGTGCAGAAAGGCTGCAGATCTGTTTTCATTTACCAGCCATCCTCATCTCGTATCATGTTTACGCAAGGGTAGAATTCGTCCAGAATTTCCAAACATGGCCATGTAGAGCAAGCATCTTATTTGCAAAGGTATCAAGTGGTGAAGTTGGTTATTCAGCACATTTGAAAGTCAATCTGCCACTTCTAGGTAGCTGAGTATGAATGGTGAGAGACTAGCTACAGACACTCTACTTTGGCTTGACAGGCATGTGAGACTTCACAAAATGGATCAGGCATCAAATGTTCCCTGAGAACAGAGGGAGGTTGTCTTATTTATTTTCAGAGGTGTTTTTGCAGCACTTTTTTCCTTTCATCAGAAAGCTAGTTTAAGAAATTGCAAATGTTCACACATTTGTCCTAAATAAAATACACACGTTTTCCTGACAGAAACACTTTCATCCTCAAAAACTTAATCTTCAATGAAAAAAGAGAGAGAATACCACAAAGGTATAATAATAATGATGATGATGATGATGATAATGCTATCCCATGCCAAATGCCCAAAGCTGCTTCATTAGTTTTCTTCTTCTACCTGTTAACCGTGTTCTCCTAAACTACTTATTATTTTAATCCAATGATCACGCTGGTAAGAGGTGCTTCTTGAGCCACATTAGAGAAACCTGGTCCAGCCTTTTATCTGGGATTCCTGCTCTGATTTATTCTCTGTTAATAACTGGTTAGGGCCCGGAAATCTCTATCAGACACCCAGATGTCACCCCACAGTGTACAAGGGCCCCTTCCTCTCCCCACCTGCCTAGGCAATTACAGGAATTCATTTTAGATTTTTAATTTCTTTTTCATATGGATAAAAGTGACAAAGAGAACTTGGACTCACCCCATATCATACGGTTGAGGAACTCCCCAAAGTTGTAGAAAGAGATGATGACGGCAACGCTACCTGCAAAAAAAGCTGCTAGCCCAGCTGGGCTGAAGAGGGCAAAGAGAGGATATACCCACTCTCCCGTTACTGAATAAATCCACAGGACCCTGGGCAAGGAGAGGAAATGACCTTTGGTTAGGACTGTTCAGTTAGAAGAACCACTTCATGATTTCAAACTCCTGAAGGGCCAAGTCATCAAAACAATGTCGATACAGAGGAAAATTAGCTCAGCTGTCGATGCATCTCCTCGGCGTTTGGCTATTTGCTGTGAAGCACACTTGAGCCACCGCTAAATTAGATGGGTTTCAGCACGGGTTGAAATGTTCACGATGTTCTGCTGTCACCCTGGTGGCTTTGGCTATTAATGGCAGTAAAATAACAGTAAGCCAGCAAAACGTTCAGAAATAGCAATGTGTGCCTGGCTCTTCTAAGTGAAGCTTATTTGAATAAGTTCTCCCATAGCTACAGCAGCTTTTCAGCCCCTATCCATGACCATAACCTTCCACAAGCTTTCAGGAGGTGAAAAGGAACCTTTTTCTCTTGGTCTAAGAGAAGGAGCGAGTCGATAGGAAAATAGTTGTAGCTGCTTTGCTCCTTTGTGCCAGAGCCATTTGCAAAACATTGTTTGGCAAAGGAAAAGAAGGAAGAGGGTGAATGTGTCTGTTTTATAGGACTACTTCCACTAAGGGCCTCTCTTTCTGCCTTTTTTCTGCTTTCAAAAACCATCTTCATCTCAAAAAATCACTGGCCCAGGCTGCCCAAAGAGGTGGTGGCTGCCCCATCCCTGGCACCATTGCAGGGGAGGTTGGCCGGGGCTCTGAGCACCCTGCTCTGGTTGCAGATGGCCCTGCTCCCTGCAGGGGAGTTGGGCTGGATGGCCTTGAAAGGTCCCTTCCCACTGAAACCCATTCTATGGTTCTATGATCTTGTAGTGCCTGTGAGTTCTCTGATACCATTTGCATTGTTTATGGCTCATAAGGGTGGCTGGTAGTAAATGCCTGGGCTTAAGAATGTAAAAATGTATCTTTTCCCCTATTTAATATATGGAGACCATTTTTTTGGTGTGGGTAAAATCATATATATTTGTATGGAATATGTAAAGTATAAACAAATAGGGCAGGTCTCCAGTGATTGTTAGGAGGATGTGCCATTCTAACAACGGGCAGCACTTCCCTAAAAAGAAACTTTGGATCCAAAAAGTCCCCAAAGGTTTAATTCTTGCTTAACCCCCCCCACATCTGAGGATTATGCCGTACTTCCCACCACCCGTGCTAACACGGGAACGCAATCCCACTCGCTCTGATGGCACCCAGCCTGCAACCTTGCACTGAGCATCACGCCTCAAAGTGAAGTGACAGGCTGCCCCACCAGCCTGGAACTGTGTCACGAAACTGAGGAAGGGGAGAGTGCTAAGGAGAAAGTAATTTTAAAAAAGTCTAAAAAGATGATTTCTCCTTTCTCTAGTCAGAGAAGGAAGGGGTAAGACATAAAAATACATGGATTTTTACCTTGCCTGTAAAAGAAAGATTCACTAATCCCCACCTAACGGGTAGAGTGGAGAAATGGAGGGGGTAGGTACTGGAGCTGTCTGGACTGAAACGTGGAAACGTTCCATGTACAGACTCATTTTCACGATTTAAGGTGCTTTCATCAAGTGAGCAGCGCCGTGCACAAAAGGCCACGGCGAGGCTGAGCAGAAATACCGGACACCAGCTGCTAACTGGAGGCCGTGCGAATGCCAGCGTGTGCTCTTCCCTGCACTGGGCTGCTGTTTTCTCCTTGTGTCGCAAAGGGTGAAGCAGAGAGTGACAACCACCTTTATTTTATATAATGAGGAACTAGATTATCTCCATGCGACGCGGCCAGCTGGCGCGCCTCGCGCCAACCGCTCCAGCTCGTATTTTTAAACCTAAACAAATGACTGTGTAGGAGCACTAAAGCACTTTCAGCTTTCTGACTTGGTGGGAGCTGGGTGTTGCCAAGGTTTTGGGGTTGCTTTTTTTTTTTTTTTTTAATCTTGGGGCATACATCAGATTCCTGAACTTGTGCATTTTGATCACAGAATGGTTGATACGTTTTGGGGTTTATAGTTTTGGGGTTTATAGTTTTGGGGCTCATAGTTTTGGGGCTCATAGTTTTGGGGCTCATAGTTTTGGGGATCATAGTTTTGGGGATCATAGTTTTGGGGCTCATAGTTTGGGGGCTCATAGTTTGGGAGCTCATAGTTTGGGGGCTCATAGTTTGGGGGGGTCATAGCTTTTGGGTTTAGGTTTTGGGTTTATAGTTTTGGGGCTCATAGCTTTGGGGCTCATAGTTTGGGGGCTCATAGTTTGGGAGCTCATAGCTTTTGGGTTTAGGTTTTGGCTTTATAGCTTTGTTTTGGGTTTATAGGTTTTGGATTTAGGTTTGGGGCTTATAGTTTTTGGGTTTACAGTTTCTGGGCTTATAGCTTTTTAGGGGTTTGTGGGTTTTTTTTATGTGTTTTGTTTGTGTGTGGTGTTTTTTTGTTGTTGTTATCATTTTTTTGTTGTGTGGTTTTTGTGGTTTTTTTTTTCCCTAGGGCTTTCATAAAAGCACCCCTCAAGTTGCAAATACATCTTGCTCATGTCTCCTAGGTTAAATATCCATGCAGTATTCAGAGGTTTATTATTCTGAAGATTTAATTTTACCCAGTTTCAATTTTTGCCAAGGTTTTGCCTTGGATGTCAGTGAGTCAGAAGCAGACAACACCCAGAATTATGGGGAGGACAGAGTGAGATAACAGCCTTGGGTATAACCAAAATAGCTAATCTGCTATAGGATAACAGATATAGATACCAGGGAGGGGTGATGTACTGTTACAGAATAGCTGGATGCAACTGGGGCATTTATCCTGTCCTCTCATTACCTGTCTGTTGATATTAATGGAACCACTGCATTCACTGGAGGAAAACAAGGTATCTCTAGGAAGGTATTAAATGGAAAGATCCAGAAAGGAGGAAAGAACATATTGGCCACATATGAGCTCTCCGAGACTGTGGTTAATTCAAAATTAAAAGGTTGTGAACTGAAAATGAGCATGCAGTGAAGGAAAAATATTTTGATTCCTAACAGAGGAGGGATAGGGACGGATTGCAGGAAAGCCATCAGGCTCTAGGTTTAAACTGGTTCAGGGTTTTTTTTTTGTATTTAGTTTTGGCAAAAAGAAAGCAGACAGGAGGTTCTTTGCTGCCTCAGGAGGAGAGAAAGCAGCGGTATTGAAATCCCAGTATCTTTATCTAGTCATCAGGACCCTGGGACATGGGACAAGTGCTCTGAGGGACCACCTTCCACTCAGGACCCTGGCAGCACCATGCAACATCAGTTCAGAGGAGACAATGGGAGGGTTCAAAGGTGTTGATGCTTGTGCTGATCCCCACCCTTTGATGAGGATTCAGGTCCTGGCATGAGCTGTGTCTCGCGTGGGGTGGAATTGCTGAGCTGACAGGGGCTTTAGGGGGAAGCATGGCACACATGACTGCAACAGTTGCCTGGAGAGCTGTCTGGTCTCAAAGACAGTAAAAGCCAAATGCTCTCAGAAGACAAGCAAAACAAAGCTGGTGTTAAGCAACTGTGTGAACCAGAACATAGAAAAGGAATTTAGGAAGCTGTGGTCATAATGCTTTTAGGCTCTGGGCTGAATTAGGATGCCTCTTAAGTTGGTTACCTACTGTAGCAGTGAAGTTCATTGCTTCCACAGCCACTCTGATGCCTTTCAAGTCACAAGAGCATTTAATCTGTGCAGTTTATTTTCTATTCCAGATTTTCATTCAATGGGCTGCTGAAGGTACTCTCTAGCTAAGAGTGGGAACTGGTGGGCAGGGGTGGGAAGGATGGGTTCACTCATGTGACTTCTTGAAAACCTCCCTGCTGACCAGTTATTCTGTATCCTCCACTCTAGGGCCCATGTGTTTCCTGAGCTCTGGAAAGTTGATACCGCAGTGTGCCCTGAAGCTGTACGGACCTGTTCCTGAGCTGAGTCTCAACATACTCATAGTGGTTTGAAGTGTTGGCAGCTGCCCACAGTTACATGGAGCAGGGAGTTCTTCCAGACCCCAGCACTGCAGCGATGATGCCATGAGCAGGAACAGATGCAAACCTGCGTCCAGGGGTGCATCACATGCAGAAGAGGTGGGTAGGTGGCTGTTGGCTGGGGGGTGGCTGGTTAGATCTAGCTGGTTCTCTCAGGATCACCCACCAACAGGTTGGAGATCAATATTGCTGGAAACATAGATGGTGTCCAGAGGTGGAGTGGGAGGTGGCAGTGGGACAGATGCCTCCTTGCCAACACCCATCAGTTTGCACTTGGCTCTGAGTATCATTTTCTAACTCATGTTTCCAAACCCAGATGTGTGTCCCAGCCAAATACCAAACTGAGTTTTCCTCCTTCTGCTCCTGTGACCCCCCAGACCTTTGAGATTTGGTGGTTTTGCAGTGAGCAAGACAGCGAGTGGAGGTGAAACTGATGGTACTGGTAGAAATAAAAACTCCAGCCCAGCAGTAATAACTCAAAATACCCCAGAATTTATGGCAATTTTATTACTTTTCTGTAAGAGGCATTAGAAGAGCAGGAGGTTCTATGTATGGTCTCAGGACTTGCCTTGTGTTTGAAGAAACCTGCTCTGCCTACAACTGTAAATAGTTTTCATGGGTCTCAGCTGAAGTTTAAATGGCTTCACAGAGCAGAATGCTGTCTCCTGTGTGCCTGGGTTCCCCAGTTTGAGAGAGACAGGGAACTACTGGAGAGAGTATAGTGGAGGTCACAAAAATGCAGAGGGGCCTGGAGCATCTCTGTGCTGAGGAAAGGCTGAGAGCCCTGGGGCTGTGCAGCTGGAGAAGAGCAGCCTGAGAAGGGAGCTGAGCAATGCTGAGCAAGAGACAAAGGGCCCTTGGGGGTCGAGAGACTGGGGCCAGGCTCTTTTCAGTGATGCCCAGTGACAGGACAAGGGGCAAGGGACACAAACTGGAACCCAGGAGGTTCCATCTAAACAGGAGGAAAAACTTCTTTGGTGTAAGGGTGTGAGAGGTTGTGGAGTCTCCTTCTTTGGAGATCTTCAAAACCTGCCTGGACATGGGGATCCTGGGGCAACCTGCTCTGGGTGACCCTGCTGGAGCAGGGGTGTTGGATGAGATGATCTCCAGAGGTCCCTTCCACCCACAACAATGCTGTGAGATTTAAATTTCCTCACAGAATAAGATCAGCATTTGGCTTTGTCTTACAAAGTAGATCGCTTGGAGAAAAGGTTTTGAAGTGCATAATTCTTACCAACTGATATAGAGAAAAGCGACAAATCCTAACAGGACCAATCCCTTCTTCTTTGCCGGGTAGCGATGCGGCAGCGCAAGGATTTCCAGGACAGCAAATGGCAACACAGCCGTGTGCTGAGGAGAAAAGAGAGTCTGTCACTGACCGGCCACAGTGCGGATCACGAAGCTCAAGAGGCTGCTCGTGAGCAAAAGATTATTTAACAACACTGAATGTAATTGTATACAAATGAACATCCTTCTTTTGCTTGTTGGTTTGTTTGCTTGTGTTTTGTTTTGTTTTACAGTGAAGAATTACCCCTGCAGTAATTAGCACGGACACTTTCTCATTAGTATGCTGTAAAAAGTACTGTCATGAGGTCTGTCCGTAGAATGACCTGCGTTACTTTATAATGGGGGAGCTTCCCTTTTGCATTTTAGAATGCAAGCCATTTTTTTGGTAATTCCCATTAGAGTAGAAAAGATATTGATGTTTAGAGTTCTGTGCACTTGAGGATATCAAAAGTCTCCTCCTTGAACTCATTAAGCAATTGCTGAGTTGCTTTCATGTTCTCTTCAAGTTGTTCTTGTATTTTATTTATTGTCATTTATTATTTAGTCCAGTGCAATTGCAGCGTGTTGAGCTTTTCTTTGTATCTGAAAAACATGGGGGTAAACGTGCAGAGGACTTAAGCTAGCTGTGATTCATGATCAGGAAGGGACTTCAAACAAGCTTAACCACGAGTTAGTAAAGAGTTAGCTTGTTGGAAAACCTTTCTGTTCTTCTCTCTTTTTTTTTTAAGTGTTTGATTTTTATGAAGCCACATCAGTTTCAAGGGCTTTTATGACGGTAACTGTCTGAACACGGAGGATTTTCAGCACAGGGCAGTTTGGTGGTGTGCAGCTGCCTCCAAGAGGGATGGTTCCTGCTGTGGGGAGGCTGGGAGCACAGCAGAAGTCCTTCAGGAGCCGGATGTTAAATGGACAATGCAGGGCTTTTGGGATGGTAACACCTCAACAGGTTGGCTGATTTGTGGCAGCTTCAGAAAATAATTTGTTGGGGTGAAATGTCCCCACTAAAAGTTTTGTAACATTTTCCCTCTGCAAGCAAACAATAAAGTCACAATACCTAGTACAGAACAATGCTGGGGGACAACACAGCAAAGTCAGTCAATGAAATCATAGAAACTACAGAAAGGTTTAAGTTGGAAGAAACCTTTCAAGCTCATCCAGTGCAACCCCCCTGCAGGGAGCAGGGCCATCTGCAACCAGAGCAGGGTGCTCAGAGCCCCGGCCAACCTGAAATGAGGTGCCCCAATGAGCTGCAATGGGATAAAGCCATAGCAACAACTGTAGCTGACTAGTTGGTTAAATTCCTATTAATTAAGCAAATAGTTTCTCAGGTAAATGGGGGGAGGGCAGCAGAGAAAGGTAGACTTTTAAATGGAAAATAACATCAAGAAAGTATGAAGAAACAGTGCAAAAACAGGCATAGAAATCAGGACTGAATATGTTGGTGTATACTGAATGTATCGGAGAGAACAGGGAAAGGAGAGAGGCTGCAAAGGCCTGAGAGGTTGATACAGTGATGGCTGCGATGGGCGAGTTCTCCATGTCCATCATGGGTAGGACAAAGGGTGATTGACTTGGTTTTCCTCAAGAGAAGTGTAGCTTCATACTGGGAAATACATAGCAAGGGCAGTCAGGGAAATGAAAACTGAGGAGAGTTTGGCAAGCCCTTTACAGGAGAATCTAGACAAGAAGTTGGGTGTGATTCTGAGAAGCATCCTCTGCACATGTGTGTGCTTCTGGATCCTGGTCCAGGTTGCCCAGGGAGGTGGTGGCTGCCCCATCCCTGGCACCATTGCAGGGGAGGTTGGTTGGGGCTCTGAGTACCCTGCTCTGGTTGCAGATGGCCCTGCTCACTCCTCCACTTACAGAAGCATTAGAGAAAATACTCAGGGGCCTGTAAATCCAAAGAAGTTTGAAAGTCACTGACAAAGCTGAAAGATTTGTCTGCTTTCAGAAATAGTCAAGAGTTTAGTGGAAGGGATGGGTTCAAATTTCTGCTCTGTCTGACCGGCAGGGGCTTGTGGCCCAGCTTCCCGCTGCCTGGAAGAGCATTTCCATCTCCAAGAGCAGTAAAAGTGTTCAGTGGGGCTGTCTGCCTCTTGTTTTGTGAACAGTTTCTTAAAGGTCTCGGATCTATCCTGATTTGGAAAAAGAGGGGGGAAAAAAATATTCTGTGGTATAGGAAGGCTGCTTTCCCCCAAGATCCAATGATGACACTGGCACGTGACTTAATAAAGTGTGTGCTGTGCCTTCTGTGCAAATAATTGTATCCTTTAGAAAATATTTGGCCATATATTAATCCAATTTTATTTTTGAATAGCTTATGAGCTTATTCCTAGAGTGAGTTGCTGCATACATTAACTAGACATGCTTTCTGTAGGGCCTTTTAAACTTGCCATGCAAATGCTTTATTGAGACAGATTTCTGCAACAGTTCTTGGCTACTTCAAGCACCCCCAGGATGAAAAAATTCTGGTTTAGCATTTTTCCTTTGTGGATATAAAGCTCCTTTCCTCCCACCCCCACTTCCTTCTCACGTACACACACACTCCAGGCCAAATAAACACGTGGGAAAATCTTCCCTCGCACTTCTGCTATCCCAGAGCCTGCTGATGACTTCATATATTTCTGTTGAGCCCAGTTTGTCCATTAACGGTAAAATCGCGGTGGAATTTCCAAATAACTGAGAATGTTTATGAGAGCAGCTGTGTATTTATACAGCAGACACCCGAGGAACGCGTGGCTGGCTACGGGGTGCAAAACCTGCCCTTTGCCTACGACACGTTGTTGGCTTTCCAAACGCTTTCCCTCTCGCAGCCGATAGACGTTGACTTTGGCAGCATCGTTAGTGATAGACCATAGATCATCCTTCATCATATCTGCTGAAGGCTTGAAAAACTTCTCATATCCTTCTCAAAAAAAAAAAGGAAAACAAAATAAAGATGTATTTTTTCATTTGAATTATTTTTACCATAGTTCTCTAGTGCATGGTCATTAAGTATATTTTCAATCCTATTTCACCGTGCTTTATATCCTTAAACTGACATTTGCCTGAGGAGTGACACATTTGTAGGGGGCCAAATTCAGATGTACAGTTTTGTCTTTTGCTTTAAAGAAAACTTAATAATTAAGCTCAGATTGACACGGATCAAAACATTGGCAAAAATTGCTGGAAAGAGCGACTCATTTTTTTTAATTTCAATTAACAGTTTCTCAGTTTCACACGTAAACAGTGAAAGTGTCAAAAATAATTATCACAGAGGGAGGGGAAAAAACCACAACTATTTCACTCCAAGGTAAAGGAAAATGGACTAGAACAATAGCTGTGTGTGCTGATCAGGCTATCAATGAACTGCACCAGATCAGAGAGGTTTTTTTCTTCTCTTGGCAGGAATCCTGCTAGTACTTATTTTTATGTTCTTTGAAATATTAATATATTTGCTTGTCTAATAACCTTTGCTTGTTGAGGAAAGCTTTCAGCTTACAGTTTTTGCAAGGACAGAATTCTTTTAAATAGCTTTTTAAATAACTATTATTTGTACAGTGGAAAGATAAAAGTTATGGGGCTTTCAAAATTAACGAGAGACATTTTGTCAACTAATCACACTTAGAATCTGAACTCTCTTTCCAAGCATTTGATTTAAAAATCTTCTGTGGCTCTTTCTGGCACTTCTTTTTAACTTGGGCTTGCTTTCTTCTCTTCTTTCCTGACAAACTCAGGTGAACCTGAACTAATTAGAAAATTGCAAAATTATTTTTGTTGCTCGTAAGCTCTGCTGTATGAATACAGGCAGGGAAAAGTTTCTTAAGTGTATGCTGAACTTTATGTGAAATACTGGTGTGTTAACTCACCCCCTGCAGAGAAGAATGAAATTAGAACATTCTTTGGCTTCTAATTTTTTTTTCCCCTACCCTGTGTCATATGTTTCCCAGGATACATTTCAGGTTTATGAGTTTTAAACTGAGATAAATAATTCTCTCTGCATATTATTTCCACTGCTGGGTAAGACCACATGGAATTTTTACTTCCCATAGACATTATTTCGACTAATTTCTGTTATTTGTTCAACGTTACATCCCTGTTTTGCTTTTGGGAATATAAGTAAAAACAAATTTCCTAGGGCTGGGAAGACAGGGTTGGGTAGAGTTTGTGCTCAGCTGCAGGCTCCAGCCTAGGCTGAGTTTTAAGCCCGTGAATAATCTCCCCAGAGCTGCTGAGATCACTCATACGCCGAACGCGTGCGTCGCAGTTTTCCTCGGTTTGACCCCGTTTGACTCTAGAGCGAAGGAAACGATGCCTGGGTTGACCAAAGCTGTTTGCTTCTCATTTGTCTGCATTTACATACCCTCCGTGTCTGCTTCCCATTAACGGGATAGACTTTAGCAGGGGATGATTATTATTTTTTTTTTCACAGACAGTTACCACTGGCCAAACTGAACTCCACTGGGCACAGTTGGATACCTCCAAATGCTTTTGAAAAGCTGCCCGTGTTTCTCCTTTCAGACATGTTCCCTGTGGAGCTCGTGTGCTGACAGCCACTCGTGGCTGATGCTCACACTTGTGTTTTCTCTGTTGTTATGTTACTCCAAGAGAAAAATAAAACCCCATTTCGGTGCTGTCTTGCAAGGCTTGTGAAGCCCGTGTTCATTGGTTGACCCTTGAGGTGTTTACTCATTCAGCTCTGTAAGGAAACAACCTCTGGTCTATGAAAATTTTCTTGGGTTAGATGGTTTCATAAACAATGACAGCCTGTGTTATCACAGCATTGTAAAAGTAAATGGCTTCTTGTCACCATAACCTCTATTTAGTCTGATATTCCACATAACTTTCTGAATCTCTGTATGCTTTCTCCTTCCTTGGCTTCATCCTGGAAAAATTCCCTTATTTTGCTATGATACTGCCTTCATTCAAATGCCACCTATAAAGTTTTCTTTTCTAATCTCTCCTTAACACATTTTTTCTTCCTCATTTTGCGGGGTGGGAGGGGCTAAAGCATTATGGCTAGTTTTATTTCTGTAACTTGTATATTGCCATATATAGTTAAAGAAATAATTCTCTCTTAGAGGTACCACCTGTCTTGTAGATTCTCAGCCATCAGTGCATTTTCAGGGAACCACAGGTTTATTTTATGGATGAGGCGGGAGGCACAAAGACTCATAGAATTGTAGAATGGATTGGGTTGGAAAGGACTTTTCAGGGTCATCTGGTCCAACCCCCCTGCAGGGAGCAGGGCCATCTGCAACCAGAGCAGGGTGCTCAGAGCCCCGG
>JANIJG010017943.1:53658-89689 GCA_024611175.1 Megaceryle torquata | reverse complement strand
TCCCCTGCAATGGTGCCAGGGATGGGGCAGCCACCACCTCTCTGGGCAGCCTGGACCAGGCTCTCACCACCCTCTGGGTAAAAAATGTCTTCCCTCTTTCCAATCTAAATCTCCCTCTTTTAGTTTAAAACCTTCACCCCTTGTCCTGTTGCTGTTACTGAGCAGGTGCGGTGACCAATCAGGAAGCTATTGCTCCACTGAACTCCAGCAGCACTCCCCTCTGAACTGTCACCCACTATCCATTTCCCTTTCTACATCTCTTCACTCACATCTGAAAAGCAACAGATTTTTTTTTCCCTGCTTTTTCTGAGACCTGTATATAGTTTGGGAGAGTTACTGTGAAAAATGGGTGAAACTTCAGAGCAATCATAAGGTAAAGGAGCTCCAGAGCCATTTCCTGCATGCACAGATGCATTTTTGGCCATCGGGCCCTGGCTGAATATCCCATTGCTTACTGGCAAATGTTTTGACTCCGTGTCAATGCCAGAATTTTAATTGCATTTCTCCCTGACATTAGATACGTAGCCTAAGAACCCGATGTTGTGCTGCAGCTGGAAGCTGACATGAGCCTGAAGTGACACATCCTTCGCTGCGGAATGTTTGTCTCCAGCTGTTCCATTGCAGGGTGGGTTATGGAGCCTGCACCTGTGCTCGCCGGGGTAGCAGCAGCCAGGGAGGATGCCCTGCCATAACATTTGTCTGTGAAACACATACTTTCTCCCTGAGGAAATGGGCTTGTGTCAACAAAAGTGGAAACTTCAAAAAAGATATATATGTAGTGCTGGGAAAAGCTTAAGCATCTTTGCTCTTAAATGTGTGGGGTGATTAATTTCATGTGCCACATCCCTCACACGCACATTCTTCTTCCTTGCCAAAAGCTGAATGTAATTGGAAGCCAATGAATGTCCATCGTTGCCAGACAGCTTAAAACTGAGATACTGTGAAATGCAAACAAATGGAAATGTTTCACTCCCGTGTAAATAGGCAAGAATTATTAAGCATTAAATGATTCTTCTCGCAATTGCTCTTTAAGATGGTCAGAGATGAACCCGAGGTGGTTCTTATGTAGACAGCTGGAGCAGGATTCCAGTGAGAGTGGTCTGGACAAGCAGATTCTGCTACACACCCTGATTTGTACCTCCTTGTTTGGTCTGTGTTGAAGAAGCTTCCAAAACTAGCTGTAGGAAGGTGTAAACCTTCACATAGATGCCCTCACATAGGAGTAAGAGTCATTTGTAGTCATAGAACTTATTTTCTTTTCCAGGTGGAGGTAAAATCATACTGATCCAAAATGACAATAGATGTAGTTACATCCACACTGGGGAAGGGAATGGTTCAGTTGGGTGGGCAGGACACAAGCAACCTGTAGATACCCAGAAGCTCCGGGATGAGAGGAGACCTGGCGAGTCTTGCTGGTATTCATACTGTCAAGGCATTGGTGACTTGCTTCAGTGAAGGAGAACTACTTGTATGCACCCAGGTTGTTCTTTCACTCCCTTGTATTTTCTTTTTGCACTCAGATACTGCTTATCTGCTTTAGGGCAGATGTGAAGGAGTCTGAGAGGCTCAGGCCATGTGGGGTTTGTTGTCATCTTTGCTGAAAGTCTCCTAGGTAAGTAATTTTTTCTTCTGTGCCTCCATTTACCATCCCTCCCTTTTTATTTCTTAGTTATTTAGCTTACAAGGTCTTCAGAACATGCACAATTCAGAACTATGTGTCAGCAAAGTGCCCAGAACACTAAAATGCTGATATTTGGGGTTTTTTTCCCAAGGTGTGAGGATAACGTGGCTACAGAGTAAATCAGGAAAAGAGATGGCTAAACTAAACTTAGCCACAGCCCGAAAAGAAAGAAAATTGTGCTTTTTATAAGAAAAATTGCATTTTACAACAACTGTGCCTCACAGACTAAAAATATAAACCTCCTTTACAAAAAGTCGATTGCACTGTCAGTTTTGTGAACACATCAGGCCCATGTTGATGTGTATCTTTTTTTTAAAGATTAAAATGGTTTTGAGTGATCTCTTCTGACCCACCATTGCCCCTCTTTCTTTAGTGCTCGGTTCTGTCAGCCCCTTCAAAATGCAGTGTTGCCCTAAACTGCCATGAATTTAAATAACACAGGCACGTGATTTAATCCGAGCTGTCCCCAGCAGTTGTCTTCTCGAGAGTATCCAGGTGTTGCTTGAAAATAGATGGCTGGGAAAGAAATAAACAATTTCTCTTGACAAATTGGCCAGCGTGGCTTTTGTCTCGGCCATCTCCCACTTCAAAAATAATAAAAAAACAGTTGAAAGAAAATCGTGCTTGAGACATAAGTAGGAGGGTGGGTTGGCTTGTTTGGGTTTTTTTAACATCTGTCAAGCTCAAAGCTTTGTATAAAGATGGTAAAATGTGATTATCCCAGGCAAACAGAAGTAGAAACTGAGGCAGAGCCCTTGGGTCAAACTCAGTGAAAAGGCAAAGAGGGAAACCCCAGGCAGTCTGGATTATTTGGCCTCCTTCAAATACCAGTGAGATTCCTGCTGCGTTGCCATCCTTTCTGCAGAGCAGGATGTGTTTCTGCTGGGGGTGCAAAACCATGCCCAAAATGTAACGTGCTCTGTACGACTCTGGGCTACCGGGTGGGCAACGACGCTTTCCCACTGCGAGAGCAGTAAGTGTGAGAAAAAGAAATGGCTTGTTCAGTTTTGCAGCATCACCACGAGCTCAAGGAGCTTGGTATTCCTGAAGTGCTGTTGCATGATTATTTTTTTAGGTTCACTCCTCGGTTGCATAACAACATATGCTTTCCCCATTTACAATGTTAAAATAGACTGAGAATAAAAAAAAATAAAAGTAAAAATACTCCCACTGTAAATGATACAGCACTGATGGCTGCTGCTGATACACCGATGTCTTCTGCCAAAGCCAGCTAGGTGCTGCCTCAATCTGCCATGAGATGTCTGTGACCTCAGGGCCACAACGTAGAGCAATGTGCAAGGGAATGAACCCAAAGAAAAAGCATCTGCTTGGCCATCAGAAATTGGAGATTGTCCCTTAAAGCATCTGTAGCTCCCTGGATCTTCCTAGTGTTCCCAGCAGCTATGTTGGGTTGGAAGAAAGAAATGCTTCAGCTAAGCCTGAAGGCACCTGTTGGAAGGTGTCCCAAAACATGGGGATTGTCAATAGTGGGGGATCGGTCTGCGCTGGTGGCAGATGTTTTTATGCTCAGTAGTGACTGGAAGGAATATTTCCCACTCGGGAACTGTTGAACACAAGATGTCTGTGGTGTATTAAGAGCTTTAGAAATAAAATACTAGGTTGTGATAGAGGTTGGCTTTATGTGAAGCTTCTCTCTCGTCAAAATAACTTTGAGGAAGAATTGTTTTCCTTTTTGAACACCTGTTTTTGACATTTCTGAAGTGGAAAAGCTTTTTGTTGTTGTCAGAATGACTCTCTTATGAAGTGTAGATGGAGGTAGGGTAAGAGAGAAGTTATAACGAATACCTTTGAGGGATTCCTGCAAAGAGTTCTTTCACATGAAATAAAAATGTACATTCTAGCACCTCCCAACCTTCCCATGTCATAAACAAATGTGGAAATGGAAAGGGCAAATTCTCAGCTGTGCAACAGGATTAAAACAAGCAGCAAAGCCCATCTCCTCTCAGCTCCAGCCTGGGCCCTCCCCTTCCCCAGCACTGTGAAGATTTTAAACTTCAACCTGTCGCCCATACCAAATCCTGGGCCTGGCAGCACCATGATGCCCAGGACACGGGGAACTCTTCCTCTTGTCGGATGGTGGTTTTGGGAGAGCGCGGTGCCCGTTTGCGTCTGTACGGAGGTTTGGACAGCCAACTAAAGGCCTTGGGGAGATGAACTGGGGGGCAGAGAGCAGGTGATAAGGTTAAAAATGCACGATGGCTGCAGTTTATCACTTGGATATCAGCAACGTGGATGTGCCCGTGTGTGTTTGGATTCCAGGCGCGTGGATCTGAATACACTCATCTAAACCAAGTGGCTGCTCAGAACCTTTACCGAGTGTCCTCAGCCAGAAACTCCAGATCCTCCCACATTGACCTTCACGGTGCATCAGGAACTGCTGCAGTGGGTTGCAAAGCATTGTGCTTAAGAAATGAAGTCTGGAGAGAAATGAGTCTTCTGTGCAATTATTTCATCCTTTTTGGCTTCTCTGATTCAGCTGAGTGCTGAACCTCTCCCTTCTCTCCCCCTTCCCATCAGCCCCACGAGGCCTCCCTGACCTTACAATCCACCCACGGTTTCCATGTTACTGTCAGCCTCTTTACACTTGACTGATGAGAAATATGTGATTATTCAACACGTCATAAAAACAGCCAGAGCAAATGAAGGAGAAATCTGGAAAGTATTTATAGAAAATCTGTAAACAATCTTTGCAATTCAGCGATTCAAAGCTGCGCTCACATTAGCTGGAGAGCTGTCAGATGGTCTTTGGTTCCTTCACCTTTCTTAAAAATTAAGAACTGCTTTGTTACACCCCCAGCCATTTTGTGTTTCACAGACTTCTGTTTGCAGAAAGTTTCTTTACTGAGAGTATTTCACAGACTTCCATTTGCAGAAACAGTTTGGTTTTTTGAGCTACAATAACCCAGATTATTTTACTTCCCCCTTTACGACTACACAACATTTCATTGACTTCAGAGGTTTGACAAACACTGATTCACTGACATTCCTTGTGTGCTAGAAAGGCTTCCTGAGGTGACTTCAAGCACACACGACTGTTTGCTGCCTACAGCCCAACGACAAATTCAGATACGTAGGAAGGAGGAGGTGAGAAAGAAGAAGCCGTGAAACTCTTCTGGAAGGTGACACAATGCACTGGTGGGACACGCGTCGCAAAGTCTCTCCTCTCTGTAAGAGGCAGGGGTGTTCCTTACTCACCATGGCGTGGTTTAACCAGAGCGGGATGACTCCATCAAGGCTTTTGGGGTAAACCAGCTCTCGGTTGTAGGTATAGAGCGTCCAAAAGGATATGGACACAAACTGGAACCAAAAGACAAAAGGGAAGACATTTCCAAATGAAAGATAAACATATTGGATAGGCTTTGGGTAGTGCTCTCATTTCTGAGAAGGCAAACCACCTCCTACGTGAAAAACGGCAATGCTGCCAGCTAAACTCACGTATCTCATGTGTTACAACATAGAGAAAGGAATTCACTCTGAGGTGCATGTTCTGTGGTGATACTGGGAGAAAATCCTCCTTTACAAACTGCCAGCACTGACATTTTCTGTGGAACACTGGATTAGTTTTAAACATTTTTTATTTGGCTTTATTTTTTTTTTTTAATTTGCAGATGGGAATGTCCAGAAGTTCTCCTCAAGGGGCTGGCTGTCAAGCCACAGCATTCTGCTCAGTAACAAAGTAAAAGCAGATCTTGGTAAGACAGTTCACATAAACCTTACCCTTATCTTCACAGTTTATAAGCCTAATTCCTAAACTGCAGGTGTGAGCTGCACTGTGGGCACCCATTTTTTTTTTCCCCATCAGAGGAGGATTTATGATGGGAGAACTTAACCTGGAGGAAACAAGCCCTGGTACTGGTTACTGATAGCTTGAAGCTGATTTGCACTCATTTTTTTTTGGCCCTTTGTGCTCAGGGGTTGGAAATCAGGGGTGTGAGGTGCTGGAAGAATGAGATTACCTGTGCCTCTGTCCTGCGGGCAGGGTGAGGATGCCCGAGGGGGGTTATGCCGGTGGCATTGTGAACACTGCTGTGCAGGGAAGATAAATTAGCCAGTCTCTCTGTCTCAGTCCCTGGCAGGGCTTTTGTAGTGAGCCAGCTGGCTGAGCTGCTTGCAGACCAGATTTAAGCAGCGCTTCTCAGCCCTTTGAGGTTGAGAGGTGGCTGCAGGCTGCGCTCACACAGAGCAGTACCTACATCTGTAAGTAACCCATTGGTTCCTGTCCAACCCACAGCACCAGATAAGCAGCATTTCACTGAACAGCACTCGCTGTGAGGGAGCAGGGGAGCCGTGGTGAATCTGATGTTGGCTGTGCCTTTTATTATCATCCTGTGAATCTGCTTCTCTGCGGTGCTTACTTAAAGTCATGGAGGAGGAGCTGTGAGATTCTGTTGCCTCTTAGGTACCCTCTCATGGCCTCCTGGCCCGTGCTGCCCTTTAGAGAAATGCCCTAAGTCGATAAATCCACAGCTACTTGGACGATGGGATTAACAGAGAGGTTACACCACATACACCCTCTGGGCTCACTCTGTGATCGCTGAGGGACAGCAACCCTGAAGTTGGTGCGAGAGGCTTCGCTTTCAGCCATGAGAGGCTCAGCACTGTTTCTTCTTCTAAACTGCCCAAATCCATTTTCAGGTGGTACAAGAAAACCCTACGGTTCTTATTTATCTTATGCATGTGCATATTATGCTATAACCCCCTAATCATTTATGTAAACATTTTTTTTATGTACAGAGGTTACTTACTGTGGACACTGGGAAAGCCAGGACACTGAAAAGAAGGTCTCTGCTGGAAATTACGCACTTAGCACATCGCAGTTTCTTAATTAGTCTCAACGCATCAGCCAGGAAGGACACCCCATAGAAGACAGCCTGCAAAACCTAAAGTAATTACACCTAATGAGGGAAACTCATCCAGCTTTAATTAGCACGTTCCTCAATGAACTCTGTTCTCGCTCTTCAGGGAGCCGTTTTGTTCGGGAGCTGTGAGCCCGCGTGAGGGAAATAGCTGTTGGCTACATCTTTTTTACTAACTGAAACTGATAAAGTTGCTCGGGAGATAACTGCAACTGTATCTCGTTTAATAGACCAAACAGAGATGTGTGATGCGATTCAGATGGGAGAAGTGGAGGGATATGTTGAAAGGCAGCTCCTCCACACTCCCCGCGTTAATCGTTACGGGTTCAACGCATCCGAGCAGGAGCAGGAGGGAACAAAATACGCCAGCAAAAGTTTCCCGTGAAGAGGTTGCTAAATAACTTCTACTCTCTAGCCAACACAGGGTCTACTTCCTGGGGACTCGTGGTGCTGCTGATCTCAGTGTCAAGTAGCTCAAAACACCCTAAGGTGAGAATGAAGTGCAGAAGTTAGAGAAACCAGAACCTCTTTTGCTGAATGCAGAGGGATTCAGGGAAGGATGTCAGGTGCGTAGAAGAAGAGATCCAGACTTCGCTAATGAAACTGGATCAGTTAAATTATTTATAACTAATGAATTTTGGAGTTGGGAGGGATTGTTGTGGAGTTTTGTTCGGTTTTTGTTCTTGAAATTGTTTACAAGTAACGAGGGTGGGGTTGTTTGGGGAGGATTTGGTGCAGAATTATGCAAGTGCACAGCAACAAAAGAGAATTCTGCAAATTGTGTGTGAAATTATCATGATATTGTGGTTTAAGCCACTATTGCTTTCCCGATTATTTCGTTTTCTCTCCTGACACTACACAGCAGGTCAAGCTATGATTTATCAGACGCACAAAGGCAAAGCCTTGCAGAAAAATAGTTCTCCCACTACTTCGCCTTCAGCACCGAGTCCAGCTCAGCTCTGTTAACTCATGGGGCAGCCTCTTCTTTTTAAGGCCAGGTTGTCCCAGAGTGATGCAATATGGGAAATGCAGCCTACCACAAACGCTGGACCAGCTGGCCATGCCTGAATGGAAAGAGGCTGTGCTACAGCTTTCAAGATGAGGTCTTTTTTGCCATGATCTTACTCTGAATCAGATATTTATTTAGAGCAAAGTGTCTGAAGTTGTGTCTGGTTACTTCATCGGTTACTGAAGGGGCTGAGAAGGGTGGTTCTTGGGAGGGGACAGAATTAGTGCAATGCCTTTCCATCAGAAATTAATTTATTATCAAAATATCCAAGTGGATTATATTTTCACCATGCCCATTTTCAAACAAGGGTTTCTAGAAGCTCCTTCCACAGAGCAAGGCAACCACAATTTGTATGACCAAAGCAACCTTGCAGTCATCCGCACCCATCCCCATCCATTTTTTGTGGCTTCCCACCGAAGGGAAAAGATACATCCTCCCTTCCCTATCCTTTCCACAGTCCTGATGGTTGCCACAGTAGACTACAGCCGGGTGCCAGGGTTGGCATGTCCCCACTCCCTGCTCACATCCACGGGTGATGTAGTGGTGCTGATACAGGCTGGGAGACTGGTCCAGGGTCACCCAGGATGAGGTAGTGGAGGTTGTGCACCACCCTCTTCAGCTGCAAAACTCTTAGACTCTTCTCAAGAGCATGGGGTGAACGGCCACATTTTTACATAAAAACCATCAAGCAGCTCCTTCAGAACACACATACAGTTTTCTTCAGTTCTGAGCCACTCAAACCACCTCTTTTAAATGTGGTTTTCTCTCTCTCCCCATTATCACAATCAGCCTCTGTAACTGCAGAGTTTTAGTCAGCATGGATTCAGCCCTCCAAGCCATGGATGCAGCTCAGAAAAGCCCATACTGGGGCCCAGCATACTTAGACCCAAGCACACATTCAACCCAAACATCTGCCCCAGTCCTTGGCCTCACCACGACACCAAAACAAAGTCCTGGAAGAGCTAAGAAAAGCCTGGTTATAAACAGAAGCTCGTGTTACATCCCGTAGAGTCAGCAGTAACTTTCTGTAAAAAGCATGAAAAATGACCATGAGGGTGGTGACAGTCTGGTGACACATGGTGACTAATTGCCAATAAAGCAATTAGGGAGAGGCCTGGTTCCCAGAGGATGGGGCTATTATTATCTTGTTCATGGTCAGCCTTACATTAATCATGGCACAGGGATAGGCTGCTTCTTCCCCCTCCTTCAAAATTAACTAAAACAAACATTTCTGAAAAGAAGCAGTCCCAAAACAGCCACATTCTCAGCCTGGTAAATATTCTGTCCTGCACAGAGGAGGACAATGTTATCTGGTGTATGGAAAATCCTTATCCGAACGTGTAACCTGACCCAGTTCTCCAGTTGAACAGGGAGAAGAACAACTCCTGAAGAAGTTTGAACTCAGCCTCGAGCTTGGCTTTGCTCTGCTCGTAGCTCTACTCTTCTCCATCACTGGGGGTTCAGAGGGGTTTCAGTCAGTTTGTGATCACCCTGGATTTCCAGGAGCAACACAAGAATATCTAAATAATTTTTTAAGTCAGAAAGCTGGAGCTAGCTAGAACCATCCCAGTAACGCTCAGCCTGGCAGGGTGCACTGCTGGTAGACTCAGAGCTCCAAACCTGTGCTCCTCCAGGCTTATTCCTGTAAGAAAGGTGCATCCAAATCTCACAGCCCTTCACTAATGGGAATATGTTGACATTAAGGAAAAAAAAAAAAAAAAAGATGAAAAAAAAAAAAAAGACATGAAAACATCCAATTATTCCAGATGTCCTGTGACTTTCCCAAGCAGCAGTGCTGGCGCTCCCAGATCCATTGCAGCCACCCGTGGAATATAAATCCGCTGGCTGTAAATAAAGAGGGAGCCCCTAAAGTATTCCCACATGAGCAGAAGGAAGACTGGAAGCACTCAGAAGGCTAACGATTAACCCAAAGAGGAGAATATGGATGTGATTATCCCTGTTGGAGAGACGCTGCTTCCCTTTCCAGACCCCGCAGTGCTCTGTGGTGCTGGGTGCTGTAGAAATGCTTCATTTGGCCAGATTGAGTTTCCAAACTGGGAGTCGTAGTGACAAAGACAAACAAACCTTAATTTTTATCTGCTGCTGCGATTAAAGGGGTGTTTCTGTTTAACTAACCTGACATGATTTACTTTCCCATGTAAGATCTGGTCATATGTATAGACTGAAATCTCCAGCTAGTACAAATAAATTGGGCTCCAAGCTCTGCCCTTAAGGGAGGATAAATTCAATATTCTGAGTAGGTTATTAGACATAACAGTCAACATTTAGTGCAGACACACATCCATTCAGATGATAGCAACCTGGGAAATATGGATGCTAAAAATATGTATACTAAATACTGGGTCTATTTTGAGATAAATAAAACCCAGCTTTCAGGAGCATTGGAAAGTATTTCAATTACGAGAGAGAAAAGGGTACAGAATAAAATGGGGCAGGAATGTAATTAATAGTTTTTAAAGGTGCAGTGTGCTCATTATGCAATGATTTATGAATAGATTTACAGCAGCGAGCAGATTTTTATGAGCTCAGATATTTCAGGCAATGAATGATTCAGCTTATGCTGTTTTGTGTCATAGACAAATGAATACAAAACCTTTTTTATCTGTCATTTTTGCTTGTTCAATAATCAGTCAATGAACCCCTTTGATACAAAAACCACTGATTCTTTTTCTTGTTTTTTTTTTTTTTTTACCCTCTATAAAAATATTTCCTTTATGAATCTTGATTGCTGTGATCATTAACTAGATAACTGAATTTGAAGTAACCTCGGAGCTGTAGCTCTCTTGGGAGAGCCACATGACTAGGGAGGAATTGAATGAGGTGCTAAAAGAGGGTCATATCTCAAAGAAATTCTCCCAGCATCCCTCCAGCAGAGCCAGGAGGTGAGCTGCATTTCCATCCCCAGAAAAAGTTACGTTTCCCAGTATCTCCAGTTCAGATGGGAGTGAGCCAGCTACAGCAGCTTTCCACAGAAGGAAATTTTTAAATGCAAATCCAAAGAAGTTAGAGGAATTGGGGGGGTGGAATTTCCAAGTAATTCATCCAGCTGGTGCCAGAAGCGAGGCCATCACAGCCCAGAAGAGCTGGGCAAGTGCTTGTGCCTGGCTCAGGGGAAAACTTAAAGGCACAGCCTAGCCTAGCCCAGCCCAGCATGGCAGCTCCACTGAACCAGCACAGCCCAGTGGGAAGCTTTTTCCTGCTCCTCTTCCCCAGGATCATATTTCCCAGCATCCCAAAGTGTCTCCCAGGACTGCTTCCAAAGGTGCAGAAATGTAACGCATCAGGTTGGACGTCAGTGTTCCTCTTGTTCCTTGATGTCCCTCAGCAGCTAGGGAGTGGCTTAAGGCCAAACCATGAGATGACTCTTCTAGGTCCTGTGGAGCCCCACAGGCAGCTCCATGGTTCCCCAGGCGGGATCATTTTCTCACCCTCTTCTCTTATACAGCAGCTCAGGAAACTTGCCATCTGGAGATACCAACAAACTGTGCAGATAACAGGAGAAGAAGGGATGAGGGCATTTTTCTCCCCAGCTTTCCTTTCCACTTTTAGCAATTCCCACATCTCTGTAGAGGAAGGATGACCGGCCCTGAAGGGGTAACTTTGCACACCCTGCCCTGTTGCCACATTTTCTGTGTGAGAGATAGGGAACATCTTCAGCCCAAACCATCTCCCCATTGGCTGACAGCTCCATCAGCCAGTAGCATCAGCCATTTAGCATTGGGATTGGATCAATAAGTGGTTAAAAGATGGGAGACAAAGGACTGGAGAAGTGGAGCAAGGGCCCCCGCTCATGGAGATTTAATGAGACCTGAGCTGTTCAGCAGATCTGTAAATGAGCTGGGGAAGGGAGAAAACACTGAGGTGGTAAAGCTTTCTAAAAAATCTTTTTCTTTTTTTCCTGTCAAAGCAACGTCTTACTGCAAAATTGCCAAAGAATGTCAGGATATGGAGCACCTGAGAGATCAAATAGCAGGTGAAAATCAGTGTTGGTAAATGCAGTGTGAAGCATTTAAAAAAAAAAAGAAGCAACTTCAATTGCTATGTTTCAACAGAGGGTTCTAAATTAACTATCGCCATCCAGGGAAGAAATGCTGTGAATAGCTCTTTCAAATTACCAGCTCCTCGCTCACCAGTAATCAAAAAAAGGACAAATAGAGAGCTAAGAATTGTTAAGAAGCAATAAACAATGGCCAAGGAATGACCTTCAGGCTGCTGCTGTGCTCACAGCTCAAGCACCACAGCCTGCCCTACCTACCCCTTCCTGAAGCTAGAACAAACTCCTGCAAAGAGCGACCAGGATGAATGAAAGCAGCAGCCCTTTGTGAGGGGAGATGAAAAAGGCTCAGGCTTGAAGCTTGCAGGAAAGAATAACCAAGGGGAAAACCTGGTAGAGGTCTCTAATGAGTGGCAAAGAAAAAGTTGAAGAGGGACAGGCGATTAAATTATAACGCAGAAGTTAAGATGCATCCAGTTGGGCTGTTGGGAAGCAAGGGATGAACTGTTGTTCCTGCAAGGCACGCTTGCCTCATTGCCACGGGGGAGGGAAGGTACCAGAAATACACAGGTATGTTTTTCCTTTAGATAGGTGAAGGGAAGGCTTTGATGGGCAGGAGCTACCTTGGCCTGGATTGATTTCCCAGCTGGGTAAGTCGGTGTGCCAGGGTGAGGGCAGAGCCACGGGAAGTTCATTTTGTGCTTCCACATGCTCTTGTCTTGTGCAGCCTTTCCCTGATCATCCACTGCTGGTCACTAAGGGAAGCAGGATGGTGATTTCCATGAGTATTTCTGTGTCCCATACTACTGGGGGATGGGTTACTTGCCGCCTCCTCTTGATCTTGTGCTTTAGAGCTGTGTCAGATCTCATTGTAACAGTGCCAGAGGATGGGGGCGGAGATGCTGTTTTGCCTGGCAGTATGGATGAGCCTTTAATGGGGCCAGCTTTCCCCAAAAAACAAAGGAGAGGAGCTGGACACACAGTCCCTTGCCTGGGACTTGGGTGGTGGTGTTTTAGTCTACTGACATATGTCCCAGCAGGACAAACTTAATATCCTTAAGGTTGTTGAGTCCTCACCATCTGATCACTGGCATTTCAGGAAATAATTTTTAAAACATCACAAAAAGCCTAGGTGTGCTGATAGAGTCCACACAGCAACAAACCATACGTATGCCATCCTGACTGCAGTCGCGTATGTGCCCCTTTCCTTCCACAGCTGCCTTGGCCTCTGAGAAGGGCGCTGTGGCTTCCTGAAGCCCAGTCTGTGGTAGCCACCTCATGTGCCATTTACTCCCTCTTGGTTGCAAATATTTCACAGAGTCACAAAATAGTTGAGGTTGGAAGGGACCCAAATTTCCAAACCCCCTGGGGTTCTCCAAAGCCTTTAGGCTTCCATAGAACTCCACCATGAGGTGTCACCTTCTGAAGAATAAAAGTAGAGGCAAAGATACCCCGGGCCAGGCCTCCCACTGCTATTTAACTCTGACAGTCACACAGAATGGACAAAAGGCTACGGAGGTCCCTGTGGTCATCCTTCAGATTAGCAAGTGTCCCTCAAATTTGTCCCTTGGAGGAACCCTCTCCACATACCCAGTCTTTCCATCCCACCACCCCAAGTCACTGATGAAGTGCTTGGACCATAAACAAACCTTCTCCCCCAGGGTATCTCACATGCTTCCACTTTGATTTCTAGCTTGTGAAATGTTAGCACGCTGGGAGAACCAAAACACATTGTGGTCTGTGTTCTTCCGTGTACTTTTAGGAGGTGCAGCAAGCAGTTGATAGCACTAAGAAAACATGGAATAAAGTCACAGGCACCTCTCTCCACAGGCTGGAATTTCTTCCCTTGTGCTCTCAGCTGATTGTCAAATGAAGGATGGGCTCTGAGTGGCTAAATTAGCACTGTGCAGTGCTTTGTTTTACCTTTTCTGTAATTTACAGGACATAAAAGCCTATTAAAAAATATGAAGTAAAACTCCAAGCAGCATTATAATGTCTATTGAATTAAGGGTTAGATAAGAGCTGTCAAACTTGCCCCTCTCCTGACTGGACATACCCCACCTCTCTGCCCCTCTCTTCTATAAGGAGGCAGCAAGCCTCAGAGGACTTCCTGGAAGCCAAGCAGCTCCACAATATTCCTTCAGCATAAAACCTGTCACTATACAGAATCATAGAATCATCCAGTCTGGAAAAGACCTTCAAGATCATCGAGTCCATCCAGTAAACCTACTCTACATGTCCACTGCTAAACCGTGTTCCTAAGCACCTCATCTACATGACTTTTAAACACAGACAGGGATGGGGACTCCACCGCAGCCCTGGGCAGCCTGGGCAAGGGCTTGACAACCCTTTTGGGGTAAAAATTCTTCTTTATATCCAACTTAACCTCCCCTGGTACAACTTGAGGCCATTTCCTCTTGTCTTATCACTTGTTACTTTGAAGAAGAGACATCTCACAGCACAAGCATGGATCCCTACTTAGTTTCCTTTGGGGTATAAACCGTTAAAGGAAGCAGCTTAACAGCAGCAAATATACCAGCTGCATATGTCTTGAGGCACAGATGGCAGACAAACAAATAGACATATTGGTATCACTGTACAACACGATTTGCTTACCAGATTGAGGACTGTCAAATATTTCCACTGCCCACCGTAAAGGAACACTTCAGATGGCCGCTCTTCTGTTTTCACGTGCGTGATTGAGTAGGCAATGAAAAAATACCAGGCAAAAGCAAGGCAATGGTACGTCGCGAGAGTTGAGGTTTCCATGCTTTGGGCTAAGAGTGAGTGATAATTGGTGCAAAAGCAGCTTTTCTCTTAAGGTCCTCGGTCACTGTGCATGGGAAATGGCAGAGCAGGAGGGTTCCCCTCGGAGCAGCCTGGGGACACGTTGCCTCTTTGCTCTTGGCGACAGGAATAGTCCCAAGGCGACGAACTTTGCTTCTATTTGTTTCCCCTCTCACTGTACTGATCGGCTGGGGGGGTGGGCAAGAAGAATAGGCTTATTCCCCAGATTTAAATGCCTTGCTCAAGATTAGCAAAGATTACTGAAGATTAGTTGCAGAGTTACGTAAGTTTTTTGGTTGGGTGGTTTATTTTTTCAGAAGTGGGGGGAGCTCTGCTGCTGATTTTGTGTAACAGGCTGTCAGGCTTCAGGTAGCAAGGGAAAACGAGTGGCATTTTGCTCACCCGTAGCTGTGGGTGCAGCCGTGGCTCCAGCTCAGCTTTTGGGAAGCCTCTGCCACTGTTTTCCTTGTGCCAAAGGAAAAATGTGGGAAACAATGGCCCGTGAAAGCAAAAACCAAGTTGATTTGTTGATAGGCTATGGAAGTGGCAAAGAAACTGAGAGGATTCGTAGGCAAAGGTCCTTGGGGTGGCAAATCACTGCGAGTGTTGAGACTGGGATGTGGCAAAAGGCTCTGCTGGCTTTACGCCGCTCTGTGCACCTGGGATCCATCACAACTGTGCACAGCAGGTTGGACAAACCCCAGGTCACTTTGAACCTCTGGCAGGGATGGAGACACGGGACAAAGACTTTGGGTGACAAACCCTAAGCACTGAGCAAGGCATCTCATCTACCTGCTTCTTTACCCACCGATGTTCACCTTCAGACAGCCCCTCTCCCCTGGCGTGACGTCATCACACCACTGGGGCTGGGGTAAAGAAGAGAAGAACTGATACTCGTGCAACAACCCTAAAATGAAGCAAGTAAAAAGCTTCCATGGAGTTGTTCACTTTTCCCTCCCCTCCTGCCTCCCCAGGCAGCCTTAATTAACCCTGGAAAACACACACGACATTTCCTAATTGGGCTGGAGTCTCCCCAGTTGCAGCATTTTGTGGGAGGCCTTAACAGGGAGTAGGTACCGTGCCCCAGGCACAGCCCCACCTTCCCCAGGCAGGACGGGAACAGGGGTAGCTCTTTTCACCCCAGTGGAGATGTCCCCATGGGCTGGGCTGGGCTTTGGCCAATCTGACTGTGTTAAGGGATCTCTGTTTTTTTTTTTCTCTTCTAACTGGCCTCCAAGCAGTGTTGAGCAATCTGCTGTGGTTTAGTTTGTTTTGGCTTTTCTCTTGTTTTGTTGCGGTTTTTTTTCCCCCGATACCGGACATAAGGGTCCACATGGGATGATTTCCTGTGAACTCAGACAGCAACATGCATGTGTGTTGGGAAACAGCCCTGGCGCTTCAATGTCCTCCTGTGTTACATCAACTTCTCCCCTAACTGACTCCTCCTCCTTGTTAAAACTCGTCCCCAGGACAAAAAGCAGGAGCAGAACAGGACTATGGTGTGGAAGGGCACATTTTATTAGTGATCTGCACATCCAAGGCACTAAGCAGACAGCACGTGACAAAGTTATCTTCACCCCAGTCTTTCTGAGCTTTTGCTGGAGTGGAACTTTAAAAATGTGTTTCTGCTGAGTAGGTGCCCGAATACATGCAAATGAATGTAAATGTATGCAAAATGGCAAGGTATGGGTGTTTTGGGGTTTTTTTTCTTTGCTGAAGGATCTTGGCCAGTATGGCTGGGAAGGTGTCAAGTACAGTGACAGTTTTCTGATGTGGACACCTGTCCCACAGACTGAGACCATCTGCTTTGCCTTCCCATGTATGAGAAACAAGATACGCATCCTTCAGCTGAGATAAGGGATGAAGTTCAGCTGTAGAAAAATGGCAAAGAAACAATAAGCACCAGAGAGGATCTGAAGTCTAACACCCCCCAGTTCATGGAGTCCTTCTTATTTAATTGCAGCAAGCAAATATACTGGAAAGGTCTTGATTTGTGCTTTCTCTCCATGGGTATGAACATCTATTCAAGGTTCAGCAGAATGGGAAATTCATTCCCAAAGTTTGCCAGGGGGTGGAAAGAAGGAAGAAAGAAGGAGCACATCGGGTCACAGGCAGACGCGCTGCTGCAGGTCTAGTGGGATGGTTTAGGGAAACACCATTTTCCACCTAGCTGGTACCACACCCCAGCTCACATCTGCTCCTCCCCCAGAGCTGAGCCACATTCACGCACTCTGCCAGTGCTCCCAGTCTGCTTCAGAGGCTCATCGATTTGAGCAGCTACAGCTGACTTTGTACGGAACCAAACTGGGGGCTCCCACTTAGTCCATTGATGTGGTTATCAAGCGGTCCCCAAAAGTCATCATTACCATACAGAGTTTAGTCACCACCTCAGCCTGTGGCTAATGAGGCTGGTGGTAGAAACAAATATTCCTGCTTCCTCATGGTCTGATGATTCGTTTGGAGATCCGTTAGGTGTCTTTCAAATATCCTTCAATATTTTTGCCCTGGAAAAGGTCAGGGTTTCCTCTCTGTCAGGGCAGCATCCAACCATAGCAGAGCAATGAGAGCAAGGCAGATCAGTGGCAGGTGACAGCAGTTAAAGCCAGGTGGAGGAAACTATTTAAAGCCAAGCAAAGGCTTAGGAAAAGTTTGAAGGGGTCTAAAAAGCAAAGATGGTGTTTTGTGTGTAACTCCCTTTTCTAAGAGGGTGGGACTGATGTGCAACTGCGACTTGCTTCCATCAGAGGGAAACTTTTAGGGTGAAGGCAACAAGAGGAGCTGGGTAAGGGCATTTTTCTTTTGTTTTCCTGACACTTGTTTCTCTCCTCAATGCAGCTCTATTATTTCCTGTGTGGGTTTCATAATTTACCTATTTTTAATTTGCTGCTTTGTAATCTGGCTTGTGTTAAGGGTGGCATTCCTTGAAAGCAGGGCCTGCTCTTGTGATGTGAGTGTGTCCAGAGTTAACAGGCTCCTCTTCTGCAGCATTCTGATTTAGCTGCAGGTAACAAAAGGGTCTGTTGTGGAAGAAGCATTTTCTGATAAAGCATTAGCCAAGAAAGCTTTTTAGCATATAGTGTGAGGCTGTCTGAGCTCTGTCTCTGGGGACACCCACAATAATAATTTGTTCTGTGACTGTCCTGATATATGAAATGTAATTAGCAAAACTGCAAGCCTGGTACAGTCTGCTCCAGGCATCCTCAAATCCTGAGGCAAACTCCCCAAAAATCACGTGGTTAGTGTAATTCATAAGATTTAATTCTCTCTGGGTTTCATTTGTCTCAAGCTTAGTAGCTTCTTAAGAGTCTGAGCTTTCCAGTTCTTCCTTGCAGGTGTGTGGGCGACAAGTGCAAAAAAAAAAAGAGAAAATAAATAAAAAAGTTTTAACTGCTAATAAAAGCTGAGGGCATTGCCTAGTGATGCAGCAGTGATAGAGACAACTAATGAAAATCAATAAAGAACCTGAGATATTTCACTAAAAATATGAGCATGGTCAATGCTACAATATCTGCCTGTTCTGTATGGCAAGCTGGAAACTTAAGTAATTTATGCATCCTCCTGCATCAGCCTCTTTATGTTGTGTAAGACTGTTTGGGGTTTTTTTAGTGTATATATATTTTTTTTAAGGAGAGGGAAGGGGCTCTGAGCAACCTGCCCTGGGTAGAGATGTCCCTGCTTGTGTAGGGAGGTTGGACCAGGTGGCCTCTAGAGGTCCCTTCCAGCCTGAAACATCCTATGATTTTAAGTGGTTTATCTCATCTTGATAGGTTTGATCTGAATTGTGTCCAAAAAGTTGTTCCAAAATGGCAAAATCCAGAGGTATTTTTCAGCCCCAAAGCAAGGACTGGATTGAGCAGGTGGAACTGAACTCACTCAGATTTCAGAGTTTCTCTATCCCAGTGAATTCTATTTGCTTTTAAACTGCATGTTTATTCAGTTGCTTTGATCTGGAAACAAAACTTCCCATGTAACAATGACTTGACATTCTGACTTTTTAATGAATTAAAATGGTGTTGTTAATCAAAACAAAACCTTCTCATCTAACAACGTGGGTTCTGAAAGTAGGTATGTTGAAAATAAGAAGTGTTTGATTGGAAAAATGCTTGCTTATTGCCTCTCATTATCTTCAGCTTATAGTGGAAATTAGTAATTGTTTGCCTTATCACCAAACCCCAACAGCATCTTCTCTCTTGGCAAAGTGGATATTGCTTGGAAATAAAAGTCATTGTTCTCATTGATTCTTAATGGCTTCTAAGAAAAGATATCAAGATCTATGACCCTGCTTCTCAGTTTTATCTTTTCCTTTCTTGGTCACAGATGCAAAATTAATCTTTGACCCTTTAGAAAGATTGTGCACAAACAGCCTGAAGTTCATAGCAAAACCAACACACCACAGTGTACTACAGAAGAAATGTCATGGTGTTTTTTGGATCTTGGACACAAAAGCTGTAACTGGTTCTCATTAGACTCCTTCCTGCTAAATAATTGTGGTGGGCAAGCTAAGAAATGTGTTTATCTGATTTTTTTTTTTTACTATTTCTAGAAGGGACCAGGAACATAGCAACTGGTCCTGCAGATAGATGTGTGTTTGATAACATGATGCGTATCGAAATGTTTTGACTTGTGTGGGGTTTCTTCATCTGAAACTCATTGACTTCTAGGCCAGGATACAAAAACTCTTTGACAGAAGAATGTCATGAAGATTTATGACCTAAAGAGTATTTTGCTGGACTGATGAGATAAGAATTGCCTACTACGGTGGCGGAGTAGGAAAACCATGGAAGTTGCTTTTCTTTCATTACTATAAGAAAACCTCACTCGTGGCTTTTTTCCACTCACTGTTCAGAGGATTATCAGATTTAGTTTGTTACTCTTGACTTTGTCTGTGTATAACTGTAAATTACTCTTCCATACAGAAGGCAAGAGAGAATCACCAAACGCTCCCCCAGCAGTCAGTGCTTGCTGAAATTATTACAAATGGATGTTAGATAATAAAATGGTCTCTCTAGTCTGTATGTGTGTAATACCTACATCTGCTGTCACAATCTTTGACAACTGATTGCTGGACAGAGGAAGGAACTGCTGACCTCTGCCATAGGCATGGAGAAGTGCAACCCAAAGCAGTAAATGGTGTGGACAGGAGGTTGTAGCAAGGTGGGGGTCAGTCTCTTCTCCTGAGGAACAAGCGACAGGATGAGAGGAAATGCCCTTAGGTGCACAAGGGGAGATTTAGGTTGGACATGAGGAAAAATTTCTCCCCTGAAAGGGTTTTCCAGCTCTGTCCCAGGCTGCCCAGGGCAGTGGTGGAGTTCCCATCCCTGGTCTTTCAAAAGCCATGGAGATGGGGTGCTGAGGAACATGGTTTAGTGGTGCCCTGGCAGTGCTGGGTTACAGTTGGAGTTGATCTTAAAGGTCTCTTCCAAGCAAAACAATTCTATGATTGAAAAGGGATGGGAAAGGGTCATGATTAGAGCAAGCAGAAGCACACACCTTGCCCTGCTTCCCCAAGCTCAAGTGGCCTACTGCCTCCCCCCAGCTTTTTCTTAGCCTGATCACCAGGACTGACCCCCATGTAAGGATGTTCCCAGCACCACCATCTTTGAGGGAGGCAGTTCACTTCCCCCAGCTTCCTCTTAGCTCTCGTGTGTCCTTACTCACTGCAGTTCTTAACCTGCACAGATCTTTGCCTGGCTGGCTTCCTTTTCCTCCCTCCCCGGAGTATGTTACCCAAAGAGCTCTGCTGGGTAGTACCCAGTTCTGAGACACAGCACATTTCCACAGCGTGTGTGCTGTGGCAGTGCAGTAGATAATGGACATGGCACTGAGAACTTTCAGTCTGCTCCTTGGCCCTGCTCTGCGTTTTCAGGCTGTCCTCTGGGCACGTCTTCAGCCCACCCTCTGCCAGGGTGTGAGATGCTCTGGGGAGCTCTGTGCTTCCTACAGCAGCAGTGGTCTACCTCACCATCTGCAGCCAGGGCCTCTTGACTTGATGTAGCATGTCACCATTGTGTGGAAGGGCTTGATTTAGTGGTGGCTTCTTGCAGAACATTTTGCCATAGCTGTTTACAAGATAGGCTATCTAGTAACAGTTCTCCCTCCAAAGTTATCCTGTGTACTAATGAACTTGGGGGAGGAGAAGGGGGGACCACAACCAACCCCCAAACCACAAAATGCTCAGTGTTTCTTCCCATCCTTTTTGACAAAATCCACCTTAACTTTCCTTCTGCCGCTGTCAGTTCCGCTACATGATGCTCATTGGCACGTATCCTTTCCTTACAGCAGCGCTGAGGAGAGGTGCCTCCAGCTCTTCCAACGCCTCACTTGGTTATTGGTCAGATAATCAGATGTATTCATGAGGAGTTTGAGCTTGGAATAAGGCCATTTGCTACAAACCCTTGCTCTGACCCCTTCCTCCTTGCTGCCTGCTGAAATCACCTTGTGTTTTGTTAACACTAAATGTGGTTGAGGGCTCTGATCTTTCTCAGTCATGTGCTTTAGCTGCTTAGTGAAAACATCAGTGGTTTGTGTACCTTGATGTTCCTGGGACCAGTGGTGGGGGAGGTGGTGTTTGCTGCCCGCTTCCCATCTCGGACTTGGAGTTCTCCTGCCTTTCTGCTTCCTGAAAGTGGGGGTGGAGAAGAACCCTGCCCCTGCCAAACTCCAGAGGCTGGTTATCAGCTGATTCTGCTGTTCACAGGGCTGAAGAGCTGCTTGTGTTTGGCAGCGAGCTCCAGCTGATCCGCAGCGTGGGGCGGACCTGCCAGCTCGGTCGCATGGGAAGCTTTCTGCTGTTGTTTCCTTGTGACCCTCAGCACAATCTGAGCTTCTAGACAAGCTGTGTGGAGATGCTGGTCTCCGTGAGGTGGAAGTTGTGGGAAAGACAAAGAACAGTTAGGAGTTCAGAGAGTCCTGTTTCTTCACAAGATTTGCCCTATGATAATGGTGCTGCCCACACTAGTGGGTGCTGCTGCAGGTGGCTGCAAGAGGAGTTTGACCTTTCAGGCAGGAAAATAGATGAAAGAAAGAAAGAGCAAGGGTGGAAAAATAATCAAAAGGACCTCAGACCTGGATGAAGCTTCTCCTGGGTACAATCAGCACCAGCCTTGTGCAAGCCAAGCTGGAGTTCTGCTGGCATGAACCAGCCTGAAGCTTTTCTTGCAGCAGGGGCTGGGCAGTGCTGCCTTCCAGCAGTGCCACTCTGGCATGGAGAGGATGCTGCTGCCACCTAATGAGGTGCCAGCACCACCTCTCTCTGCACCCTGGGCTACCAAGAAATATCTGCCTCTGCGTCATTAGCAACAGCTTCATGTTGTTGAACTGGTCTTTGATCCCTTCCTCCTCTGCAGAACTGCACGGTGGGTGGTAAGTTAATCCCTGGAGTTCAGCCCAGCAAGTATGCAGAAAGCACAAGGGGGAAAAGTAGGTGATCTTGAGCTGATACTAAAAGCCTGGAGCTTGCCTGTGCCCTTGGTTTGAGGTTGGTGTTATCCCACCAGCATCAGTGGAAGAAGCTCTTGTTGGCACGTGTGTAGGTAAACATGGACTGGGCTGTGTTTCTTTCCTTAGGTTTGCTGGTGGGGTCATGGAGCAAGTGTGATCTGGATTCTAATTAAATGTGTTGTCACTGTGGAATAAACCAACCTGGCTCAGTCTGTGGTGGTTGAAATGAGAGGTGACAGGGTGTCAGCAAGGTGGGCTTAGTGTTAGGAAACAGGATGAGATTTTTGTGTGTGCTTCTGGATGAAACCAGCAGCAAACCAGAGGAGAACCCAGGCTGTCTGTAGTAATGAATGAAAACTAAGGAATAATCAAATATCCACTGTAAAGGAAGGGACCTGAAGCTCACACCAGAGTGGGAGGGACAGAAACTGCTACATTAGAAGGATGATCTTTCCCAGTTTCTCTTATTTGCTTTCTTACCCTTTTCTGCCTCACTCTCCTCTCCACTGGGATGTAAATTTCCAAGCTCAAAACCTAACATTATTTTAGGACCCTTAAAGGGGAAAGAATACACCCTTACTACATAAAAAGCTGTTAACTTTTGTAATCTGCCAACCAGCTTAGTGCTGGAGCTGACGCTGCACTAGAAGAAAAGCTTTGCTGGGAATCCTGGTGTTTGGATCAAACTCCTGTCTGCTGAAAACATCAGGTTCAATCCTCCCCGTTGTAGCCAGAATGTGGCACGTGACTGCAGCACATGCTGGGGATGCTTTGAACTGCCTTTTTTTTTTTTGTCTTTCTTAATGTGTTTCTTTTTATTTAATAAAAAAAAAAAGCTTTAGAGCGTGAGGCTGAGTATCACATGTGAGTATTTCTGGCTGTACAGAGCAGAGAAGGGCTGAATGAATGAAGTTGGATCTCTGTGGTACTTTGCAGGTATTTAATGACCTTGAGCAGAGCATCTCTGCTTTCCACAGCAGTTCTAGTTCAGCGAATGCATGTTCCTCCCATAGAGCAATCCACGTACCCTGGCAGCGCTCCTTGAGTAAATTCACTTATTAAAGCATGAAAGTTAGGCTGTGTACATCTTCAGAGAGCCTTGTTCAAGGCAGAATAGCCACTCTGAAGACGGCGCCATGGGATAATGACTTCCAGACTGTCCAAAGCTGCATTCCTTCAAGCTTCCCTATCGATGCAGTAACACTCTGTGAGCCACCTGGGCTGCATCTGTACTGTGTGGGAGGTAGAAGCTGTGGTGCACCCCGCAGCCTTGCTCCCTTAGCTATCCAGATGAGACTTGCTGTTGAACTTCCCTCCCACCGCCTGCTTGAGTCCCCTTCCAGTGGATTTCCTTCCAGGAAAGGCAGTGTGATGGGTTTGTGCACACAAAATGTGACCTGTGGAAGCAGGGAGGGCTGGGAAACAGCAGGAGATGGTTTCTGTGAGCATAGCAAAAGTCAGTTGGGTGAGGTACTGCCCAGGAGAGCTCACAGGTTTAGGACCCAAAGCTGGCAGAGGAATTTCCTAGTGCAGCTTTGTGTAGCTTTGCTGGAAGCTGTTGCAGAGGAGGAGTTCTTGAGCAGAGTGAATTTAGCGTGTAAAAAATATTGAGCAGATAAGATGCTGGTTGTCTCCTGTGAAGGAAGAGGCATAGCCCAGTAAATTTTAAATTCAAGTGAAACCTGGAGGGAAGGGATTTGGGCCCCTTAGGGATGCTGTATGATGTAAATGACAGCCATGAAAGTCACTAAACTGTCCTGTCACCTCCTGACCTGCCCCAAAACTCAGCTGCCTGTGTGGATGCTTGCTCTGCATTAAAGGGTTAATTCCTCCTCCCTTGCTCACTGTGGTTTTGTCCCAGGGACCAGTAGCTCTCTGATGCTACTCCCTGAGACCTGCTAATGTCTGTGTGTCCTCAACAGTAAAACCAACTCATTTCCTTCTAGTTGCTCAACTGCTGAGGTGAAATAGCAACTAAGAGGAATCAGACTCTTCCTCTCTCTATAGAAATCCTCCTCTCCTCTTCCCTAAAGAAGGAGGCTTTGTTCTCCCCATATGATCCTCTCTCTCCTGGTGGTATCTTCCATCAGGGACAAAACTGGTTTATTTCTGTAGTCTTGGGGGGGGTGGAGCAGAAAGTAGGATTGTTTTTCACATTTGTTTTGTTTCTGTTTTGGTAAGTCATGTCTGAAAGTCACTTGAAGCTCACTGGCCCATGTTTATTTTGGAGAGAATCTGTTCCCTATTAAGCTACTGTAGTAATTGTATGTAATATGTACTTTTTTAAGTGGATAAGTTATCCACAAGTCCCAGATGATGATACGTCTCGCAAAGATGCTGGAGTGGGCCAAGATTGCCTTGGGAAGTGAGAAAGTGCTATTGGAGGGTGAATAAAATGGAAATGTTTGCTTGAGGGAAGGAAACAACCATCTGACCTTGTGGTGATGCACCCCCTCTTACCACTGCCTTGAGCCCTTGTCAAATACTTGTTACAGACTTTCCTCTAAGACTTGAATGCCTTTATTTTGCTCACCATCTGTGGTGTGGAGGGTGA
The DNA here is from genome assembly GCA_024611175.1 of Megaceryle torquata. Classification (NCBI taxonomy): domain Eukaryota; kingdom Metazoa; phylum Chordata; class Aves; order Coraciiformes; family Cerylidae; genus Megaceryle; species Megaceryle torquata. The sequence goes on along the minus strand of JANIJG010017943.1, from coordinate 65,326 downwards.
GGAAAGGCAATGTGATGTGACCTGTGTGCAGTGGTGCCATTGCCTCCCCTGCAACCTCTGGCTACCCGTGTCCCAGCTGTGCAGTGGGGCAATACCACCTTGTCCTGAGCTTCCCACCCCAGGTATTGCTGAGGTGCCTCCCCAGTTCTCAGGCTCTTCTGGGATGGTTGAATTTGGGACGTTCGAATGATGGTTTTGATGGAAGTGCACAAGGAGAGGAGCTGAGCTTGGGTGTGTTGCTGGAGTGTGGAGCTAAGTGGCTGCTGCACAGGGCTGTGCAACCAGTGAAGGCAATGATGCTGATGCCATGTTGGCAAAGTGGGCTTTAAAATGGGGAGGTCTAGGCAGGGCTTCTCCTTCTGGTTCTGTTTGTTGTTGGCTTTTTTTCTTGTCTTTTATCAAGAAATACAAAGTTTTGATAGTCTGCATCTGCCTGGAGTCTCTCCAAGCCATTGTTTCTCAGGAGTTACTATTTTTATTCTGGTAATGACTGTTGTCATTTAAATTCTGCTTCTCATCTTTCCCAACCTCCTTGTTTTTTTGGGCTCTGTTGCATCTCTTCCCACCCCTTTCAGATGAGCTGCAGTGCAGCTTGCCTCAGTTAAGAAAAATTGGGCTAGAAGGGATCAGGCAAGGCTCCTGACTTGTCACATAATGGGAGGTGAGAAGGAAATGTGGCCACAGCTGAGTCTATTTTGGAGACAAGCCACTGGTGCCCTGCCCTTTGCCCAGGCCCTGCTGCAGGCTCCAGCTGTGCCGGCGAGACCGGCAGTGTCGAGGGGCTGGTCCTTGTGGAGGAAGGAAGAGCCTGGAAATCCCCAGTGTGAAACAGCAAACGCTTTGTTTCATTTCAACCTGGGAAATGCAAGCTATGTGTTTTTTTCTTTTTTTTTCTTCCCCCCCCTTTTTTTTTTTATTTACAGAAGAGAATCTCCAGATCCAAGTAAAAAAAAAAAAAAACAAAACCCAAACATTTGCATTCCTTTAATTTTCACACATATGTCATGATCTGAATCTTCCTGCTCTTCTAAAATAGTGGGTTTGAATGTGCACAAGCTGAGGAAATCCAGTAACAACCAGGAAGGTTCAGTGTGAGGACTGGGTTTCCCAGAGCTGTCTCCTCTTTGGGGCTTTGCTTTTCCCTTGCCCTCCCTTCCCCTCAGTGCTGTGTAGGGATCGGTGCCTCCAAAGTTGATGGTCTTGTGCAACAGCTGGAAATCATCTCGTAAATCCATCCTCGGGGCAGCCAGCTCTGCGACGGAGCAGAGGGGAGCGTGCGGCTTGGTTTTTGTTTTGCTTTCCCCAAGTGTTGCTCAGGCTGCGGTTTGCTGGCCGAGCCCTGGCAGCTTGTGACTCAGGGTTGCTGGGGGTGCTCCGGGGCAGGAGGAGGGCTGCCCATGGCCCAGGCTGGCCGGGGAACCACACTCCTACGTAGGCGTCAAGCTGTGGGCTGGGGATGTTCCTCCTCCTGCTGCAGAGGAGCCGGGAAGATCCCCAGCACTGCTGTCGGTGGTTAGGCACAAGGCACCACCTATTTACAGAGGTCTTTGGGAATACAGCTGAAAAACAAACTGCCTGACTTCTTTTTTTATTTTTTTTCCTTTTTTTTTTCTCCTTTTTTTTTTTTCCCTCCTGCAACATTTAGAAGTCCCCTGGTGCTTCGCCCTCCCTCGTAACACTCCCACAGCTCCTCTTCCAGCATCTCCCTTAAAACCACAGCCGAGCAATTACTGCTGCTGGCTCCTGGGGCACCAGCTCCCGGGGGAACGGTCCCGGAGAGGGGTCCCGGTGAGCCCTCCCTGTTTGCCTGCTGGTTAACTTCAGTAAGGATGCTACTCTGGGGAAATCCCATGTGGATCATTTACGAGGGGGGAGTAAACCAGCCAGGAACTCCATCCGCTTTTGGCCAAAAAGTGCTGTATGCTGTGTGTGTGTGTGTATATGGATAGAAAATATATTATTTAGCATCGTAAGCCCTCATTAACAGCAATGGGATTTGTGTGGTTTACAGCCCCTAGGAAGCTGTTTGTTGGCTTACTCCTAATTTGCAGATCTTTGAAGCCAATCACCGTACCTGGTGATTAAGGTTTTTAGGGTTGGAGGTTTTCTGTTGTGAGGGGTTTTTTTTTTAATAATCCAATGCAGAGAAAGCAGAGTCCTCTCAATGGTTTGCATGAAAAGGCTGCTGAGCGAGTCCTGTGATTCAAGGGCCAAAAATAACAACGCTCTGTTTAAACAACATTCGCTCTGTGACACAAACTGGTAAAAACCAGTGAAATTTAAAGGGACCCTGTCAAAGTGGGTCTAAAAATAGCTCCAGCCAGCTGTGTTTTGGTGAGTGGGCACATGTGCTCACGTGGTATGTTCCTGCTGCTCTGCCAGTTTTGTCTTGGGTTGGTGGTTTGTTGTTTGGTTTTTTTTCCCCCTGATCCAGGCTAACGCAACTGAGCTTTGCTGTCTGGTCACTGAGTGTATGAAGTGACCCCGTCCTGGGAGAAAGGGTCTGACTCTGGTGTAGAAGAGGGTCCTGTGTCCCCATCCCTGCCCTCTGAGAGAGGTGAAAAGCTGCTGTTTGGGGATTTAGCATCCAAAAAAAGGGTGTTGCAGCAGCACTGCTGAGCACTATCCTTGAACACAATACGATGGTGGCAGCGCAGAGTCCCATTCTGCTCGTGCTGGGTGGGGTGTCCTCGGCATGCCTGTGTGATTCTAGGTAAGGTGACTGGGGTGTGTTGGGGTTTTTCTATGGGACTGGGAGAAGGCTGGAGTCAGGGTTGCTTGGTACACTATACCCTGCCACCAGTAACTCCCAGGCAGACAGACCACAGCCCGTGTGCCTGCAGGTGCATTGCACAAGTGCAGTGTTTGTTAGGAAATGGATCCTCCTCTTCTTCTCCCACCTCCCTGGGATTTTGGAGGCATCTCTCTTTCCTGGGGAGTGGTGCGACTCTCCCTTCCCTGCAGGCTCCCATGAGATGGGCTCCTCGTCTGTAAGACAGCTCCTGTTTGTTGCACAAGGCTTGCTTTGAAACTGGGATTTCCCCCTCGGAGCTGCCAAAAATACCTTGCAGCATAAACAGGAACAGCTTTGCCAACTTGCACCTTGTCCGCCCTCGCTCTGCTCTCCTGGGGGGAACAAACCTCAGCTTTATAGCTCTGTAAATGGACTTGTTTCCCTTGCCCCATCCTCCTGGGCACGTGAAAAAAATGGGTAGAAGGTGCACGTGAAGTGGGTGAGATGCAGCTGCTCTGAAGAGCAGAAGCAGGCTTCAATTAGTTTCCTCAACTGAAGCAGAAATGGGAGATGGAGAGTTGGGTATTTCTTGGTGCCATTTCCCCATGTGCTGAATTTCCCCAAGTCCTGGTTTTGGTTGGTTGTTTGCTTTGTGTGTGTGCTTTTTGTTTGGTTGGTGGTTGGTTGGTTGGGGTTTTTTTTGCTTTTGGTTGGACATGGTACTAAATAGCTGCTGGGGGATTCCCTCCCCCAGAAACCACACCTTTGCCCTATCCCCAGAAGCAGGTGCCCTCTTTGTCCTTCCCTCTCCCACATACCCACCAACTTTCCTACCACTCTTTCTTCCCTCTTGAGGTTTCTGTTGTGGAAATCCCTGCCCTGAGGCTGCTCTGTCACTGGCAGTAGAGGAGTTTGAGCATCTCCTTTCCCCTTGGGCACAAGCTGCAAAACTCAAAAGATCCTTAGACCTTCTCTGCCAGGCAAAGCAAAGAGCTTGAAGATGTGCAGCTCTCCCCTTGCTCTTGCACCAGGAGCAGGGTGCAGGACAGAGATGCTCTTTCATCACTTCTGAATTATTTTTCCAGGTGTGATTCCGTGCTGATTCAAAATAAAATCCTCAGATTGCACTATTCCTGATTAAAATAATTACAGTAATAAAAATTACCCCAGCATGCTTCAGAGTGACTGAAGCATTTCCATCCCTCTCTCTCTTGAGAGTATAGGTAGGGATTGTACCTATTAGCTGATTGGACTTGATTGACTGAGAACTGATGCAGAAGTGGTTTTGAAATGAAGTTAAACGACTGAATTTTAGCCCACTGAAACTGTAAATACTACTATCAAATTCCCTTTTGGTATTGGCAACATTTATTTTTTGATGTTACTTCCAAAACAAAATGTCAGTGAAACTTGATGTCTTGACATGACTTTGCACTTCTCTGATTTTGTTGGAAGGTTGTTTTCTGGGAGAACTCTTGCTCTTCTTGTGGTGTTTTTCTTTTACTGCGTACCTAGCACTTTGGTTGTCTCCGGTGTAGGTGTGTTTTGTATTTTGCTGTTACAATATAATGCAGTAGATTACAAACCCTGTTAGTCATAGAATATTTAAACTGTCGTTTGCATTCTAGTAGTTGAATTATTTTGTCCTAAAATATCCTCCCTTGTCTCTGGGCTTTTAAAGGCAGTAAAGGACAGCAGTGTCCAAGGATGAAGAGAACATCTTCCACCAGAGGCAATGAGGCAGGGATTTAGATTATCACATAGATATCCTCTGATATCCTTCCAGGTGTGCACTGAGGGGGGGGCAAGTAAGAAACCCTTCATTTTGATCTCATTACTGGTGCTGAAGTGACAATGGATTTCAAAAGAACTTTTCATCTTATGAAGGAGAAAGGAAACTTTCAAGATGTTCTTCTGAAAATAGTTAAATGGAAGACACCCAGTCTATGGTCTTCGACATCCATTGATCTGATTCTAGGCAAGAAAGAGCAGAAGGAAGAAAATAATTCTAAAGCACTTTTAACTTGGTGTCAGCAAATTGTCCACAGTTCATCAGCATGAATTCATTATTTGTCTGAAAAATCAGGGGTCAGAGCAAGTGTTGCAGACAACTTCTGTAAAAGTAAAATCCAAATTTCTACAAGAATCTCCTGGAATAAATCCACCTTTTCTGTTTACTTTCTGCAAATGGGTTTACTGGTGAGAGTGCTGTGGAATTAAAATAAAAAGGGGGGGGGGGCGAGGTGACAAAACCCCCATCAAATTTCAGAGTAGTCCCGAAAGCAAATTCTGAGTTTGTCATAGCCATGAGTGGTGTTTTATAAATAAAAAAAAAAAGAGGGGGGAGTTAATCATTCAAATACAGTAAGAGACTGGCTGATTTGTGTGTTCAATCAGGACTAATCACCACAGCTTGAATTTTGAATATTTAATGCTTGCGGAGTCTGCTCACAGATGATCTGCATAATTTTTGTCATGTGGATTAAGTTACCTGACAAATGATGTCAGACACCACATACGTCTTAAAGCAAGGGTGAGCTGGTGGACAACCTGCAAGCAGAGGAAGTGTGAAGGAATACAGGACATCACTTCCTATGAATAGTTTGTTCATTTCTGAGTTTAGTTCCAAGATCTACAGGTTTTTAATTTTTCAGAAACACCCATTGACACGTGACTGAGTTTTTACTGAGTAACATTTATAGGAGACCCATCTCCCTTGGAAGTTAAGGCATCAGAAGCTGGTATCTGCTGCTATGTTGCAGAGCTGCTTCCTAGGAGCTGCGTACCCGTGACCCACTTGGTCTGCTTCTGTCCTGCATCTCCTCGTGATGCTGCAGACTGCAGCCCAGGGAGCGAGGCAGAGCTGGTGGAAATGTCACCTGTCTTTGAACCTACAGGACTAAACCAAACAGCCTTAACTACATAACACTGATGGTTAATCAAGCAGAAGTAGGAATTAGAAACTGGCTTGCTGAGTCGGAGAGGAGCAATGGCCTGATTACAGAAATCAAATCGAGTCGGTAGATGAGAGACAGTAAAATGCAGGACTTCATCAGCATGTGAAACCAACTCAGTTAAGGAGTGAGTGTGAATGTGAAACCTCTATTAGCTGGCCAGGCTGGACCAATGGGCCAAAGCCAATGGTTTGAGGTTCAACAAGGCCAAGTGCTGGGTCCTGCACTTGGGTCACAACAACCCCCTGTAATGCTACAGACTCGGGGAGGAGTGGCTGGAAACAGCCTGGTGGAAAAGGACCTGGGGGTGATGATCTGACAGTTGGTTGAAGATCAGCCAGTGTGTGCCCAGGGGGCCAAGAAGGTCCCCAGCATCCTGGCTTGTGTCAGCACTGGTGTGGCCAGCAGGACTAGGGCAGGGGTTGTCTCCCTGTACTCAGCACTGCTGAGGCCACACCTCGAGTACTGGGTTCACTTTTGGGCCCAGAAGGACAAAGAGGGGCTGGAGCACATCCAAAGAAGGGCAATGAAGCTGGTAAAGGGTCTAGAGAACAAGCCTGGTGAGGAGCAGCTGAGGGACTTGGGGGTGTTCAGCCTGGACAAAAGGAGTCTTGGGGGAGACCTTCTGGCTCTTGTCAACTCCCTGACAGGAGGCTGGAGCCAGGAGGGGTTGGGCTCTTCTCCCAGGTAACAAGTGATAGGACAAGAGGAAACTTTCTCAAGTCGCATCAGGGGAGGTTTAGGATGGAGATGAGGAAAAATTTCTTCCCTGAAAGGGCTGTCAAGGCCTATCCCAGGCTGCCCAAGGCAGTGGTGGAGTCCCCATCCCTGGAGGGGTTTCAAAGCTGTGGAGATGTGGTGCTGAGGGACAAGGGTTAGTGGTGATCTGACAGTGCTGAGTTAATGGTTGGACCTGATGATCTTAAATGTGTCCTCCAACCTAAATGATTCTATGAAAGTCCTCAGGAGAGAGACACAAACAGAATGTGCTATATCCAGGGCACGGATGCATGGGGTTAATGTTCATGCCCATCAGCTGAGTAGCAGCACCCACGAGGGGTATATTGATGTGATACCAACTTATCACAGCCTAAGCCCATTTAGGGTACAAGCTGACTTGAAACACATGAATTCAGACCTTATAATGCATTTTGTAGGGTTAAGGACAAGAGTAATGTTCTGCTTTGGACTTGAACTGCTGGCACAATAGACTGCACTGTTAGTTGTGAATTTCCTACTTTGGCACAACTTGTGTTTGTGGAAAAAGCCTCAAAACAACCTGACACAGCAATCAGTTGTATACAGTAGGAATTATAACATACACAATCTCTTTGCTAAAATATTAATTTGAAATAGTTTTGTCAAATTAAGCTTCACAAAGAGAAATCTGAAAAATGCTAGAAATCCCTTTGCAGGAGGACCTCAGGTCCTCCCATTGCCATAGACTTCCTGCAACCTCCAGAACAATGAAGATCTTCTGACACTGTCATCATCTGCATCCTCTGGAATGTGTTTGTGATTTGCCACAAATTAGGTGATGATAGGCAAAGAAACGCAAAAAATGTCTCAAAAAAAAAAAAAAATCCAGTTTTCATACAGAACTTTGTCCCCTCCCTCCTTCAGCCTTTGCAGTTGGATCCATCAGTGAAAGTTAACTGTAAATAAAAATGAAACCAACTTGATTATCCAATATGAGACTTAAAAAAATGAAAAGTATAAGCTGACATAAGCCAAGTGCATCATGTTTGGTTGGTTTTCTCCTTCCCCCCCCCCAGTTTGGGTTGAAGGTTTGCTACTTAAAGGACAATTGTCTGTGAAGCTTGTTGCCACCACAAGTCGTCAAAGTCCAAAAGTTATTTAAGCTTCATTTAAAAAAAAAATGAAACAAACCAAATCCTAAGTACCAAAAAAACCCCATTCCCCCCAAAAAACAGCCACAGGGCAGTTACCTGGGTAACAAGAGAGGCTAGATTGGTGTCATGCCACCAGCTAATGCCCAACCTGACCATGCAATATCTGCAGGCTTGCTTGATCTTCCCTTACTCTGAGACCTATCCATTATCTATGGGATTTATTTCTTGTGGAAGGGTGATTTGGGTAAAATAGGGCACTTTGTGCATTTCCAGGAGGACAACAAATGCTTTTAAGTGTATAATCTCCATCTTTAGAGATACTCCAAAGTCTTCTGGACAGGGTCCTGGGCAGCCACCTCTGGGTGACTCTGCTTGAGTAGGGTGGTCTCTGCAGGTCCCTTCCCACCTCCCCCACAGGGATGTGGTCCACCTCCAGTGTTTTCACCAAAAGCTTCCAAGGAGTCCATGTCTTTATTAGGAAACTGCAGGTGCCAGTTTCCAGATAGCTTAATGCTGGGAAGAAAGAAATTGGTAAGAGAAGAGTGGTAGAGGCTTTTTGATGCCTGCAAAAAGTGAACTCCCTTTGTTTTGGAGCACGCTGTAGTAATTGTGTGTGTGCTTTCTCAATTGATAAATGTCTCCCTAACTCTGGCTGCAACTTCTCCTAACAGGAATATCAGGGGAGAAGATGAAATACGTGTCTAGCAGCACAACTAAACTAACAACAAAAAAAAAATCCCTCCACCCTCAGTGTAGCCTTTTCCAACCCAAAGCTTGGAATGCAAAAGAGGAAAACATGCCAGAATCCCACTTTGTGCCTTTGAGATCTCTCTTCTCTACAATTTCACCCGCTGTGGAGCAACTGCAGGAGGAACAGGACTTTGACTTTTTTTTTTTTGAGAGAGAGCTCTTTTTTAACATCAGGTAGTGTCTGTCTAGGATTTCTCTGGCCCTTGCAAGGCACACGATGTTCGTTAAGTTAAAGATGTGTCAGCCCTGTTATGTCTGACAGGAGGTAGGTAATTAATGGGTACCTGCTGGTATCAGCTGCCTCTGTGCTTGCTGCTGAACAAATTGCTGGAGGCTCAGGAGACATCAGAATTGGCTTTGCCAAAGATGGTGCAGGGCACACACTTTTATTCTGTAGCGAAGCTATGTGATAAGCTGAGAACTACTTGGAGAAAATATCTGTAGCACAGATGAAAAGTTGAAACCCCCTTAAAATGAGAATATTCTTGGCTCTTGGCATTCTGCAGAGAAGTAGTGTTGCAGGAGTCTAGAGCAGCAACATCCTAAGCTCTTCTGTAACCCTACATGTGACCCATTTCCTCTTCCTAAAAAAAAAAATATATGCTTTTAATCTGTCCCTGGAGTGTAGTAGGGAATTTGGTGGCACTTTTGCTTTCTTCATGGGGAAGTACAAGCCGTGGCAATGGGGAGCAATGTTGTGGAGTGACTAATGGAAAGGGAGGACCAGTCATTTGACATCTTCCATGGCACATGAACAGTCATTTTAGAGATTATTTTTCCATAGGGATGAATGTCAGCATTGCTACAAGAAGTTTTTTTCTTCTCTGGTTGTGATCAGCACTGTGAACAGGCCCCAGACCTCCGTTTGCTGCTGGAGATGGGTATAAGCACAGCACACAATAGATGTGCGGGCTGCAGAACGAAATTCAAAGAATGAATCATCTTTGTGATTGTTCTTGTTATAAAACAATTTTGTGATGATTCCAGTAATTTACTGAAGGGATGATGTGTTGTTTCCCAAGCTGGAAAAAGAAAACCAACAAAACTGCTCTGTTGCTGTTTTATTTCCCCTGGAAATGAACTGTGGAGGTTTCCACCTGGCAGATCAATAGCTTTTCAACATCTTCCTTTCTCTTGCGTTTCCCGAATGAATGTCTGTTATTTGGAAGCATAACAGAAATAAGACAGCAAATGACTGCAGGAAGATTTGAAGTGAAGTCTTTCATTTAAGCCACTGTAATACCCAAAGTGATGAAATCTCATTTTTATTTTTTTGTTGTCTTTGCAGTGAACAATGCTGGTTTACCGTGCAACGCACCCGATCTGTGCAGTTTGGGGCTGAGCAGGCTCTTTTCAAAGGGCTGGAGTCAGTGTCTTGAGGACCATGCTCCATAGGAGCATTTCCAAAACACTTAACATAGATGGCCCCAGCTTAAGCAAAGTGGCACTGAATGTTTTGGTGCTGTTTCTACATGGACGCCTGAGCACATCCAGGAGATCCCATTAACACTTAAGCATTGCTAAAAAAGAATAGGATTTACCTAGAGCTGCAGAGGTCATAGAATCGGAATGGTTTGGGTTGGAAGGGACTTTAAAGATCATCACATTCAAACAGCCCTGTCATGCGTAGGGACACCTCCTGCTAGAACAGGTTGCTCAAGGCCCCATCCATCCTGTATCTGAACACATCCAGTGATGGAGTATCCACAGCTTCCCTGAGTGTTGAGCTTCCCATAAGCTCTTTCCCTTAACCTTCCCTCAAGGCACAGTGCTATCTGCTTGACCCTGGGGCAAGAGGAGGGCTCAGATCATCCATCAGTGGACCTATCCTCATCTCATGGCTGCACCCAGCTAGTATATATATATTTGCACTCCCCTCTGATTTTATTTGATTTTATTTTAAAAACTCTGAGGAGCAAAATGTTTTGCAGGTCCCCCTCTGGTGGGTTCACTCCTAAAGCTGGAAAGGAGGGTGATGAGGCTGGGGTGGGGGGAAGCAATGGGTCTGGGTTTCTCAAACATCTAGTAGGTGGTTTTGAGGACTCAAAAGGGAGCTGATTTAAGGAGTGATGGTTTTCCGTAGGCTCTAGGCCACTTTGGCTCATCAGGTAAGACCTGAAGCACTTTAGTGATGTAAAGTTCGTATTGCCAGTCTGGGCTATGTTTTATAGTAACCACCACCCTGAATGTTGCCTTTTATTCAGGACAAGCTGTCTTTTCAGCAGTGTTTAAATGTATTCTTAATGAGAATTATCATGTTTTATGGTACAGCATCTGAAAAAAAAAAAGGGGGGGGGTTTAAGAAAGCCTTTTGCTGGCAGTAAATTAGATCCAAGTTTCTGTGATAAGCTTTAACAGCTCTTTCAGAGCAGATGTACTTTATCACTTTAAGAATGCAGTCTGAGAGAGCATGTACTGAGCTCAGGCTTTTAAACATGTATTTCCACGAGTGCGTACACAGTCAACAATAAATCTAGAGAAGCTGTGACTGTCTTTCCGTTGAGCATGATGCAGCTTGTACTGGGGCTGTTATTTACCCATGGGATAACAGCAGCACTTTTGAAGCCACACGTTGTTTCTTAGTGCAAAGCTGGGTACCAATGGAACGATGGGTTACTGGCCCAGGTTTGGTCAAGGGAAAAGGCTTATTCCAAGGTTGATAATCCACCCTCGTGCAGTTTTATAGACCTACAGGACATGGGAGAAACCTCACCGTTATCTGCTATACCATTTCCTCACACAGGAGCCTTCTTAGCTGCTGTGGTTGCTGCTACACGTGGTGAGAGATGTCACTGACACCACCTTCCTCCTCCTGCACCCAAATGCCTGTGCTCCCAGCCCCCAGGGAGGGAGGCTGGCATTAGCTGCCAGCTTGGGCTGTGCTGGACCCACAGCCACGTCCCTCACCCCAGTGATGCGTGTGCATCTCACCTCGTGCAGAAGGATGGCTCTGAGTGGTGATGAGGCTGTGGATGGAGTGGGAAATGCCAGCTAGGTTGTTCAACCTTCTAACCCTGGTCTCCTGAAAAGTTGACATGGTCCCACTCTCCCAGGTGTTTCTGTGGCAGCTCATGTTTGTCTGAGGTTCCTTAGAGGAAGCAGGTCCACTTGGATGTTGTATGGTAGATGTGGAACACGTCCCTCTCCGTTGCTTTGCCATCTTCCTCTTTCACAAGGGTCAGTCTGTAAGTGGGATGATTTTGCTCACTCCAGCTCTATAGGTTGATGAACTCACCAACAATTCTTTTTTATTTTATTTTCTTTCTCTTTTTCTCTTTTTCTCTTTTTCTCTTTTTCTCTTTTTCTCTTTTTCTCTTTTTCTCTTTTTCTCTTTTTCTCTTTTTCTCTTTTTCTCTTTTTCTCTTTTTCTCTTTTTC
>JANIJG010017943.1:12652-41104 GCA_024611175.1 Megaceryle torquata | reverse complement strand
TTCTCTGAAGTTTGGAGTTACTTTCGGATCTTTAAAAAACCCCAACATTTTCAACCTGGTCTGGATTATTTTTTTATTATTATTACAGAACTCAAAAATTTGTTGAGTTGTTAACTTAATAGAAAGCCAGACAGGAGTGTTTCTTAGAGACTGGTACCCAACTTGTGGGATATTTAAATGAAGATGCTAAACTGGGGCAACAGAGGGAAGGAAGCTGGTCACTCAGTAGCTCCCCTGTAGACCTGCTGAGCTTTTTGAAAACTCAGCCATTTATATTATTAAAGAAGTTGGGTACTAAGTATTTCTGAATATATTTTCATTCTGGCCTCAGAATGAAAACAGTTTGCACAGGAGTTTGGGAAAAGAGGGAATAAAACTGGACAGTGTACAGCCAGGGGGTCAGAGCAGGCAGAAGTGGTTTTCCAGGAGTTACCAAAACAAGCACCACACAAAGTGGTGATTTAAAGTGATATCCACCATTCCCATCACCATGGAAAGGGCACTGGCATTCTCTGATGTTTCTACTTTTTTTTTTTTTTTCCCCCAAAGGCTACAAGACAGAAAAGAAAATCAATCTGGGGATGCTTAAACTAGAAGTTTTACCATAACAGTTTAAAAGCTCCCTCAACCAATGGTTTTGTATTTACAGGTTCCAAAAATTGCCACATTTTCCAGAACCTTCTGTAAACTTTTTAACCACGCTCACTGCTCTGCATGCTTTTACAGACTTTTGTGGCAGTATTTATGACCCTTTATCTAATGGCAGATTTTTTTGCACGACTTTCATTGAAGTCTCTTTTGACTAACTTGCCATTAGGTGTATCTAGTTTAAAAGCCCTGAGCAATGAGCAGAATTATCTGCACCTTATTCTTAGCAGTCATCAAAAGAAACAAAATACTACCCTGGTTCAGCTATGTCTGGCAAAAAGCAGGGCAGTGGTGGCAACCTGGATCCGTCACACGGTGTCACCTCTTGGGAACGTGAGCCTCTTCTTCTTTGCAAAGACTAGAGATCTGATTGAGCTGGCTATTGTAAATCTGCATATTAACAAAAAATAAAAAATAAAACTGTTGAATCACTTTAATAGACAAGAAAAACAATGCAAAACATTCAGCAATTAAAGCAAAGTATCAGTTGTACCTTTTAAAATGTTTTGTTTTTTTTTTTCTGCTCCTTGCCAGTGCTTCTAGCATCGCTCTAGGAGTCTGAAATTAAACCGTTTCCCTGTTGATTTGGGTTGGCTTTTTCCAACTGGAAAGGAAGAAAAGAATATGATTTCCTTTTTTCTTCTTTTCCTAGCATTGCAAAAGCCCCGCAAGGATTCCCTTCAAAGAAATTTGATCCGTGATTTAACACAATATAAAATGTTATGTAAAAGCACTAAGAAATATTCTCATAGAAGCCACTTGGGAACAAAAAAGAGACAAAAACAAATGTTTCAGCCAACATTTCCAAAGGAAGATCTATCATTTTTATTATTATTATTTTTAGACTCATTTTTTCCCTCACTCAATCACATGAAGAATTGACTTTTCTTCTGTGTCTTGTGCCAGAACCCAAGCTGGGAACGAGGTGCCTGCCTGCTCTTCAGCATTGAATTTGGTGGAGTTGAGGATCCTGAGGGGAAGGAACAAGGCTAAAAGCAAGATTATAACCCTAGACCTCAGGGGAGCTGGCTTTGGACTCTTCAGGGATGTGCTTTCCCACAGGAAACATCCCTGGAGAGAAGACGGGGTTGTTATCTAGGGGTGGGATGTTTTATGAGATACAGGGGAAAAGCCATTTGGGATCACACAGGACTTTTTGTGGGATGTTTAGGGGAGGAACCAAAGGCAGGATATGATGGGGGGTTAGATGATTTTAGAAGGAAAATGAGTGGGAAAATAGAGGGGTAAAGGTATAAAAAGGGCTGGTTGCATGTAAACCAGTTGACTGGTCAGTATGGCTGTCCAGCTGTGCCCTGCACCTGCATTCAGTCCTGAGAGACCTGGGGCTCTTTCACTTAGAGAAGACAAGGCTCAAGGGAGATCTTATCAGTGCATATAAATGCCTGAAGAAAAGGTCAGCAGCCTGTCCCTGGCCATGCTGCTTGCTCTGAAGGGGAAGCTCAGTCATGAGGGAGACAAGAAACTACTAGAGAGAGGCCAGTGGAGGCTACAGAGATGCTGAAGGGACTGAAGCATCTCTCTTATGAGGAGAGGCTGAGAAACCTGGAGAAGAGCAGCCTGCAAGGGGATCTGATCAATGCTGATCAACAGCTAAAGAGCCCCCAGGACACAAGAGGATGGAGCCAGATTCTTTGCAGTGATGCCCAGTGACAGGACAAGGGGCAACAGGCACAAACTGGAACCCAGGAGGTTCCATTTGAAGAGGAGGAAAAACTTCTTTGGTGTGAGGGTGTCAGAGCCAGGCCCGGGCTGCTCAGAGAGGCTGTGGAGTCTCCTTCTCTGGAGAGATTCCAAACCCACCTGGATGCCTGGTTGCCTCTGGGCAACCTGCTGTGGGTGACCCTGGTGGAGCAGGGGTGTTGGATGGGATGATGTTCAGAGGTCTCTTCCAACCCCTGCCATTCTGTGATTCTGTGTCCAGCTGCCCTTGACACCCCCTTTCCAGCCACAGGCCAGGCTCCTCTCTAGAGGCATGCCACTTCAGCACAGGGTAAATATTATTTAATTTAGTAAAATTCCTCCAGATAGCTCTAGACTGTTATAAAAAAATATAAAATAATAAGGAAAAAAAAAAAAAAAGGCTGCTGGCTAATTTTGAGCAGTGGTTACTGAGAGAGTTAAAACCATGGGGAATTTGGCTTGCTGTGATATGAGTTAAATATAGGGGCACCAGGAATTTCCCTCTAGGCCAGATAAGTCCTACATAAAATACTTGAACTTTGCAGGCATGCACACCCCAGAAGGCAATGCCAAGCATTTCATCCCAGTAATAATATAGAGGACCCTCTCTCCAGTATGACAGCAGCCCTGTATTGAGAGGGTGGATGATTACTTTTTGTCTGATTTATTTCTTAGACTCCTGTGCACGAGGTCCATACACCATCCTCCTTGCTCCTGCCTGTGCCTTCCTCCTCTCTGACCCTTCCCAGCACTGGGGAACTGAATTCCCACTTACTCCTTTGTGTGGAATCACTTCAGTAATTTCACCTGGGTTCCTCCAGCATTTTCAGCAGCACACCTGAGAGAACTACCAGTTTATTTACCTACTTTTTAAAAGTCCAGAATTCATTCTCTCATTCTCTAAAACTCCATGGGAGGTGTTTATTTTGCTCAGTGTAAAGTTAAAGTGAAATAATAAAAAAGAAAAGCAATTAAAAAAGAAAAGACAGGAAAATAAAAGAGAAAAGAAAGTACAAAAGACTGGCTAGCTATGCTTCCTGCTCCTTAATGAAGCAACTAACTGGTCTGTCCTAGAAGCACTCCTCTGGATAAATCACAGACCTTCACTCCCTGTGCAGACACTTAGACATCCCGGAGAAACGTTACTGTTCCAGTGTAAACTCCTACTCACATGTAAGTACTCATAGACGGCTTGCAGCCTGAAGGGGAAGGGAACTAAAGATGTCTGGTATGAAAGAGCAGGTCAATGGAATTATTCCTAGAAACTTTTCAGATGTTTTTAAAATGAGCTCACTGTCTTAATTGCTGCTGCTTATTTATTTATTTATTTATTTGATGGCTGTGCGTGCGGGTAGGGTAGAGGAGGAGCATGCTACAGACAGGCACTTGGGGTTTTGCCTGCCTTATAACTTTGGCCAAAGAGAAATCTTCTCCTGATTATATTCTATATAGGTTATTTAGGAGTTAACCAAGATCCCAGATTCCATTGAAAAGATACATATTGCTCCAAACAGTACCTGCCTTGGTAGCAAGATCTTAAGTGGATTAAATATACAACATTTCCCAAAGGCAGGAACATGCTTGTAACAAAATGACTCTTCAAACCCAATATTTCTGGGGGGGTAAAGGAAGACAAACAGCTCCCACCAGCTTTCCTCCCTCCAACATGTACGTGTGGCTGTGAATGAAAGTTCACAAGTAACTAGATACCATAAGGATGAGGTGACGTTCCCAGACAATATTGATTTTTAAGCAGTGAACATATTTTCTTGCTTACATTATCCAATACATGTTTCCCCTCTTCTGACTGCAGAAAACCTTGCTGGAAGCCTGTTTTTACTTGCCTTGGCCATCCTGAGTTGGGTGGCACAGTAGAGGGGTCTGTGCCTCGTGCACGTGCTCAGTTTAAGGCTGCAGGGCTGAGGGTCTTGCTGTAAAACTGCATCCAGAAAGGGAGCATATGGGGGGGTAGAGAAGGGGGGAGAGAGTGATGTGCTAATAAATATCTTCAGAGTAACAGATTTTAAACAATCTGATTTTATCATTTGGTGCCTCAAGAAGAGCTGTAAAAGAATCTAAATTGTAGTGGGTCATTGGAGAAAGAAAACTGTGGGAAATCGGTGCTTGCATAGCTCAGGGGAGCAGGTTGTGCCCCAGTTCCCTTAGATGGGGAATTCCTGCAAGAAGGACCCCTTGCTGCACTTCTTTTGGGGGAACATTGTCCATTTTGTTGTCACTGCTGGAGGTAAATGAATTAATAACATGAACAAATAAGGAAAATCATAGCAAGCTAGCAACACCCAGAAGAAAAAGCACAAGATTGGCATGTAGTTGAACTCGGGATTTTTTCCAGAGGTGAAGAGATGAAAAAAGCCATACCAGCCTGTTTCTTTGTTTGGTAGGCTGTATTTTTGGAAACACAACATTTAAAGTTTAAGCTTATTCTCTTTTAATCTTCTTCCAGTAAATATTAAAAGTAAAAAATAAGTATTTTTAACCTCTCCTTGTGCCTCCAGCTTTTGGTACTTAAAGGGAAGTGAGTTTCAAGTAATCATCTTGTACA
This sequence comes from Megaceryle torquata, assembly GCA_024611175.1. Classification (NCBI taxonomy): domain Eukaryota; kingdom Metazoa; phylum Chordata; class Aves; order Coraciiformes; family Cerylidae; genus Megaceryle; species Megaceryle torquata. Next base: position 36,192 of record JANIJG010017943.1, on the reverse strand, counting down.
ACAAGGGAAAAGTTGTATTGTCTCAATCATGTCTTAGAGCTTTTCTGTTTCAGATATATTACTCTGCAGCATTCTCCCATGCCTGCAGATATTAATAACACTGGGTCGTTCAGACCAGACTAGCAAATGAATTTACCAAACTAACTGCAAAGTAGAATTAATTGAACCTTCCTCACAGTCAAGTGTCTTATCACCCATACGCAGTAGGTAAGTTGGGCAACTGCTGTAAAAACTGAAGCCATGTGCATGTGTTTGATGGTGATAAACAGAAGTAATGATTGTGCAAAAAATATTTCATAGCATCACAGAGTGGTTTGGGTGGGAAGGGACCTTTCAAGTTCATCCAGTGCAACCCCCCTGCAGGGAGCAGGGACATCTGTGACTAGAGCAGGGTGCTCAGAGCCCCAGCCAACCTCCCCTGCAGTGGTGCAAGGGATGGGGCAGTGACCACCTGGGCAACCTGGGCCAGGCTCTCACCACCCTCACTGTCAACAATTTCTTTATTTTCCAGTCTAAATCTCCCTCTTTTAGTTTAAAACCTTCACCCCTTGTCCTGTCCCAACAGGCCCTGCTCAAAAGTCTGTCCACATCTTTTTTCTAGACTCCCTTGAAGTCCTGAAAGGTTGCAACAAGGTCTCCCTGGAGCCTTCCTTTCTCCAGGCTGAACAACCCCAACTCTCTCAGCCTTTCTTGCAAAATTCCTGCAATCAAAATACGGAGCAATTGGCTGCTCTGGGCTCAGCAGCAGCACATGCTGTCCAAAATTATTGCAATCATTACTGGCTCAGAGCCGAGAGAACCAGGTAACTGTGTGTGTTCAAGAGAGCAGGAAAGAGACTCTCACCTCTCACCATAGTTCAGCTGGATCTGGTGCACCAAAGGGGGAAGGTGCAGCGTGGTAGTGTGACCTGTCCTGAGAAAGTGTGGGGTCATCACCAGCGCCCATCGCATTGTGTGACATTTTGCTGATGCTCTGCACGATTCCTTTTCTCGCTGCCTTCCTGCAAAACTGCAGACGTTGGTTTGGGCTTTTAATTGTGTTCTTGGAAGTGACAGACCAGGAAATTCTGATTGAAACGCCCGTTTAGGAGGCCTTTCTCAGTTACATGCAGTCTGCATCAATCAGCAAAGCTGCACCATGAGAAGTCATTTCTTTTTGCGGAGGATTTTGATATTTCAAAATCTGGTTTCATTCCAAACTGGAATGAATTTCAGTGTTTTCCATGAAAGGGAAAACCCTTGGGGTCACTGCAGGTCTGGCAGGCTGCTGGAGAGGAAGGGTCCCGCAAACCCTCAGCCTCTCATCCATGTGACTGGCAGGACTGCGACCGGTCAGCCTGAAAACCACGGGGTCTCCCACCTTCCCAGGGCACTGCCAGGCTGCAAGCTGGTGATTCAGGTCATCATTCACCAGCAGTCTGTATGGTGATCTCTGGAGACCGTGATGCTGTAGCCTTAGCTCTTCTCTCCCTCCAATGTGTGTGAATTGGTCCAGTCTGCTCCATCTGTTTGCTTCGAGGCTTGGGATTTCTAGATGCATTCCCTAAGTGAGCATCCCTCTCTGAGCATCCCCTGCTGAGAACCAAGACCTTGATATCCAGCTCTGTAGGAGTTTTTGAGTTGAAGGCCAAGTTCATGTGCAAAAACATTGTAGCTCATTTGTCTTTGGTGCCAGTTCAAATCTTTGTCAGGGCTGAACTTGACCTCCATGAAATGGTTTGCTGTCAGTGATGGAGATTCTGAGACTGGTATCAGGTCTCAGAGACTCCCTGATGGCTTAATCAAATCCTTTCCCAGAGCAGCAGTTCTGTGGGTATTCTGGCAGATTGCCTCCTCAGGGACATACGATAGCTGAACTGCTGCCTTTGCATGAGGCTTCCAACAACATCCCCGTCCTCCTGCCTCGGCACTGTTTATTTTAGGCAGCACAAGAGAAATGCAGATCTAGGCAAAACAATAACATGTCTATGTGCCATATCATGCCTCAGTATTCTCGTCATACAGGATGTTCTTGAGTGCTTTCTGGGGCCGTGCTCTCAGGAACACAGAGCCTCTCCTCTCTAGACCTGACCTTACAAGGACCACAGTGGTTTTCCTCTCTCTTTTGTGAGCTCTGAGCCCTTCTTTCCTCCAGCATTAACATCAGACAGTCAAAATGAAGCCACTTGGCACTATTTTCTTTAGCACATCTATCACACTGTCTAAACCTACTGAAAATGTCTGTGACACGTCTAGTCCTTTACCTAAGATAGACCTTCACCTCTCTTTCACATGTATACATGCACCATCCATCCATCCATCCATCCATCCATCCTTCTATTGCCTAAGCACTAGCCCCAGGAAAGGTCTCTGAAACCAAGAGGTCACACAGCAAACAACTGGACATTTTCTGCTACCAAAGTCTCTTCAGAGGATTCAGTGTAGATGAGTCAACATTCTCCAACGGGCAGAAAATCCTTCCTTCAGACAGTTTCTGACCGCAGAGAACTATTAAGTGCTGTACTTGTGATTCACTCCAAGAATGAGCACACCAAGTTGAAGTGACTGGAAGAGGGAAGAAGGTTTGTAAGGGTGTGAAATGTTGCCACCACTCTCAACTTTAAATGTGCCTGAGGACACGAGGTGCCCCACTAGAATATCATGTGAATGTACACGCACTCCACACCTACCTCAAGAGTCAAATCATGCTTTTCAGGGCCTTGCCTGAGCATCTTCAGCTCCACCCAAAGTCAGTGAGGGTTGATGGTGCTTAACATTTCTGAAAAATAGGCCTAACATGCACTGGGTTGTGTTGGTGTTTAGCCAGGAGCTTACAGCCTTTTCCCTCTCTCTGCAGCTTTGGGCCAATCTGTTTTCTTGCAACGACACAGAACAGCACTAAGAATTTATGGTTTTTTGGATGGTGGCAGACATTTGATGGAAACCACCATATGTAGGTCTGGATACAGGTCTGCTTCCTTTTTTTTTTTCCTTTTCTCTTCTCTCATTTGACCACCTCGAAACTTCCTATGGAAGAAGAACAGAAGAGTTTAGCTCGTTGACTTTGTCAGAATTCTGCAAGCTGCAAGAGTTTATGGGAGTGGTGTGTAAACAGTGGGAAGATTTTGATGCTTAAGGACAATGTCAGCTAAGAAAAGCTCAAGCTGAAAACGAAGTGTTTCTAAATGGGTAGTATTTTTTTAGGGGAAATAATAGAGTTTTCTACCCCTTTCTTTTTTAAAGACAGAGCTTTATCACTTATTCAATATATTCAATATCTATTTTGTTGGGGTTTTTTCAGTGATTCAGAGTCAGATACAGTATGTCTGCCAGGCACAGCAGGCAACAAAAATCAGACACCCAGAAAATCTCCCCAGACCTCTCTAAGGTCTCTAGAATTCTCCTTTCTGCAAGAGGCTGCACTATTGAACTGACAGAAAGCTGCCAGAAAAGGAGCACTATTTGACCCTAAGCCCACTCATGGTGAATTCAGTTGAAAATTCAAGCAGATGATTTCAGGGTAATTATTATTACGTTGCTTGCTTAGCAGCAGCTGTGATTTCCTTTTTGCTCAGTGTAGATGGAGCTTTACAGAATGTTTCCCAGCACCTTCTGTGATAATTGACGGCTATATGTAAACCCTGCCTATTGTTTCAGCTTGCACAACATGTTCTTAATTGCATGTTTTAGATTAGAAACGGGTTGGAAAATGAAAAGACAAATAAAGCAAAAAAATATGTAGAATTTGTTTCACTCCTTCATTTTTTATATACACTCTTGGGTATATTCTCCTTCTGTCACATGCATGGGAACCCAACTGGTGTTTAATGGAAGCTTTGTGAAAAAGCTGAGAAAAGAGCATACTTCTCTGAAATTCAAGTGGTATTTTGATATTGGGTTGTATATGAGTACATGAGAGACTTTTTCCTGACCACAGGAATATTCCCTGTCTTATTTCATTTGCCCTGTTATCTTTGGAGATTATTTATATTTAATGAGGTGATGGCATAAAGAAATTGCAGGGCTAGATTTTGTCACCTATGCAGAACTGTGTGTAGAAATCTAATGGCTGTTTTTCCTGGAAAAAAAAAAAGGTCCAACAAGCATGCAACCTGCCCCTGGGTGACTGTTGCTAGGATGAAGTTTGAAGACACACAAGACCTCTGCAGAAGGTTTGCTATAGGAATGAGAATGGCGTGTCATTGTTGAAGGCATTAAGCTCTAGGAGATAATGAAATCACGGACTCTAGTGACAGAGAGAATGAGCTACAAGACACAATGGCACTGGTCAAGGCTCTGTGCCCAAGCTACACCACCTCAGCAGCAGCCGCAGAAGCTCACCTCACTGCCATGGCTAATCACCCTCCAATTAGCCACCATGGAGGCTTTGCTGAAGCAGGTTTGAGGAGAAACATATAGATGCATTGAAGTACCACAGCAAGGAGACAGGAGGAGCAGGTGGAGTTGACAGAAAAGCAGATTTGGCTACCGAGTCCCTCTCTCCATTAAGAGAATTCTTGCAAAACAGGCTTGGATGTAAGATTGAAGGACTTTCTTTTTTAAACTGGAAAACAAAACAAAGTTTGAAACACCACCACTAATCCAGCAGACCAGCAATAATCAGGAAGCCAGAGAATACTGTATGACACTGGAAAGGATTTTATGCAGATGATGTCATTCTTTCTTTGAATGAATGCTATTAATCTGCATCTGAAGCATAAAACCATGAGGTAATGGAATACATTAATTGCTGCAAGCTGCCAGTGTCGCTAGGCCAGTGATGGCAGTGGAGCCAGAGAAGCCAGTGGAGCCAGCCTCTTAGCACTTTTCCTCCCGGCCGTTGTCCCCCGAGGATAACTTCCACCTCTGCCCGCGGGTTCCCATCCCAGGTTTCCACCAGCCAGAATCTTTGCTGCTCCTTCCTTTGCTGCATCCCAGCTCCCCATGCTCCTGCTGCTTTATCTTACTGCCACCTCCAAGAATGAGACCACAGAGCCCCGCAGAGCTTATTCACTTGGCCTCTGCACTCTGCTGAGCCTCACCTTCAGCGTGGACACACCTCGCTGTTTGGGAAGGGGAGTCCTAAGTTGTCTGAATTGTTCCCTTAGCTCAACTGCAGCAGTGAAAGGGGAGGGCGGTGCAGAGAATCCGTGTGGTGTATTTTCCATCACAAATTAAACGAGGAGCTCTTCGTGTGGGAGCTCTTTGGTTCCGGTGGGAGCTCATTATCACGTCCTTCCAGGTTCTCGGCTTCTGCTGAGGAGAGAACCTCAGGGGATTGTTCAGAGCAGTGTGTAAATGACCTCACAGAGCAAGCTGTTAGTATTCACTGAGTATGTCCAATAGTAGTAACTGAGGCTAAGGCAAAAGCTTTTCCATTCACATTTGGGGGGTTTTGGGTTGGTTTGCTGGGGTTTTTTTGGTCTAATTAGATAGTACATCCTTTGGAGTGGATTCTTCTATGTCTAATATAAGTACAGGCAGATAACTGATACTCACTACAGGTTTTATAGTAATGTATTAGAAGGATAAAGATAGTCTTGGCTATTTTTATAGTGGTTCAAATGCCAGGTCTCTGACCCGAAGGTCTGCCTTGCCATTCCCCAAAGACCAGAGCTCGAATTCTGTGTCTCAAGTTGTAAGCCAGCAAGGGAATTTAGTTTGTGCAGCTGACATGCTAAGGGACTCAAGGTGTCTGAGATTGGATTAAGATGTCTGTATGGACAGGGCCAACAGCAGCTTCCACTCAGGCCTGGGGTGCAAGGGACAAAACCAGACTGCTTCTGTAGTTCCTGCTGCAGGCTTTTTTGGACAGAGGTAATTACCAAGATCTTCAGAGCTCCCTTCTTTCCATCACTGGTAACCCATCCACAGGCTAGCAGCCAAGCAGTTTGGAGAGAGGAAAAGCTGTGGAAGAGGAGACTGGGAAAGAGGTTTTAAGGGATGACTGAGATAGATGAAGCTAAAACAACAAGCTTGGTAAGGAGATGGAGCCTAATGGAAAAGGAAGATGAGAATGGGAACTGGGAGAGTGGAGTCAGAACTGGTTCATCAACGTGAACCTGATAGGAAAATCAGCCTGGTAGGGTACAGGGGAAAGGAATTAGGATGAGACAAGGCAGAAGACTGGAGCTGGATGAAGGCTCTACAGAGGGACCCTGGCGATCTGAGAGACTTTTTTAGGAGGAGAACTTTGGGGTAGAGCTGAGACTGTCTGGCCAAGGAGGGAGAAGGCGGAGAATTCATCTGGGGCAGGGAGACTGTAGAGTAAAGGGATGCTGGTGAAGAAGGAGGACTGAGGGAAGAAACTCAGCAAGGGGAAAGTGTAGTTGGGCACAGAGCCTGGGGTGGGGATTTGCAGCCCAAAGGAGGGAGGAAGGCAGGGATTGAACTGTCAAGGAGAAACAGATAGGGCTGAGGAGAGCAGTGACAGAAGAATCAAAACAGGAACATCATAGTGGGGTGGGACAGTCAATTAAGCCTGGGAAAGACAAGCAGAAGAGCACATGCCTCCTGTAGCACCTATTTCATTGGTTCATCCTTTTTGATGTCAACAAATAGCACTGAAACCCACGGGCAAAATGTGCGTGTGTCTCACACACAAACACAAACGCACACAGAGAGAGATGGTGTCAGATACACAGGGCCATGGTCAGACACTGATGGAAGTTGTCCTTTAGCTCCTGTGGCAGACCATTATGTTCAAGACCATTATGCAGGCTACTACGTGCTGGGGTACTGAGGGACAACAAAAGCACATTGCTGGGCTTTCAACATGCTTTTATAAAGTAAGGCAATAACTGTCAATGAATTTTGGTTGTGTTTTTTTTTTTTTTCCTTTATTCACATTTAAAAATCAAGTCCTTACTGATTGGACAATGCTAGAATTAAGGTTGCAGAATCCTCTCAACCATGAAACTTATGCCTTTAACTGCATCATCAGACATACCTTTTCCCTTGGGACCTTTCTTTGCTGAACATGCAGGACAGATCTGCTCTGGGATGGATCCAGGGCTTGCAGATTCCCCTGCTTTGTTCGATACAGAAATTGGCAAATGTGTATTGCCTGAGGCGAAGGATCGAAGAAGGAGACTAGAGGTTGTCAGAGCTCTACCTTGCCCTGGAAAATAAAAATTTATCCTTGGTTCTGCTTTAATTCCTGTATGATGTTAATCAAGTTTTGACAGTTTGACAGCTTACTTAAGAAAGTGTGTTTCTTATATCCTACATCCCAAATTTCAGTTGCTTATGTTTGCAACAGAAGTCAGTGTAAGCTGTCCCCCGACCAAGTGAAGTGCTGTATAATGCTGAAAAAGAAAATCAAACTGGGCATTTAAACTTAATGAACAAATGGGTATTTGAGATAGTATGGAGGTGGGTGTTATAGATATTAGTAGGTCTGTCTCTACCACAGGGCTTGAACAGCACCATTACTAAGACTTTGGTACGATGCCTTGAGCAATATGGTGAAAAAAAAGCACTATCGAACAGGAGCTCATTAACGGCACAATCAGACACAATGTTCTGGCTCCAGCAGATCCTGTCTCATGGGTTGCTGACCTCTCAGATCTGCTGTCAGAAGAGCACATCTTGCTGTTCCTCAGCTTTGCAAAGATAGTCTGCCTTAGTGGGGGCACAGCTTTGCCTGCCCTTTAAAAGCATCAACCCCCCCCCCCCAAAAAAAAAACCCAAACAAACCCCACAACAGATAATTTGACAGAATTTGAGTTAGGAATGGACTACAGATGGAGCTGTGCTGGCAGATCAGAAAGTGTGATTGTATCCCTGGCAGAGAAGGGGTGATGAGCAGCTGGTGGTAGGACCAGGGCAGTAGACTCTTACTTTGGATGAGCTGTGATCAAAATATGTCTGACCCCACTCCACTGGAGTCCTACCCACAGCAACATGCAGTGCACGGGGTGGCCTTCACACTGACTAGAGGAGCAGGTCAAGAGGCGATGGTTTTAAACTGAAGTATGGAGATTCAGACTGGAGAGAAGGAAGGAATCATTGCTGCTGAGGGTGGGGAGAGCCTGGCCCAGGCTGCCCAGAGAGGTGGTGGCTGCCCCATCCCTGGCACCATTGCAGGGGAGCTTGGCCGGGGCTCTGAGCACCCTGCTCTGGTTGCAGATGGCCCTGCTCCCTGCAGGGGGGTTGGACCAGATGACCTTGAAAAGTCCTTTCCCACCCAAACCAGCCTATGGTTCTATGACGTTGGTTGGACTAAACTAATGCTGTGTGGGTAGCCTTTCTTGTGGTGTCTTCTAACTACAGAGCAGTCAACTTTACAGCCTGAATAGCATTTTCTGAGCACATTTTGGGTATAAGTATGCATGAAAATACAAGTTACATAAAATATACATGTATCATGCATATGTATGACTTTCCACAGAAAATTATATTTTTGCTGCCTTTTCTATGCTGTGCACTAGGAAATTCCCACAGGGCAGATGAATCAGTCCTATGGCATGGCCAAAATCACAATGAGTCTATCAAATGGACCTCACAGGGAACATTCAAATCCCATAGGTATTTTAGAGACACTTAGTAACTTCTGGTGCTCCTTAAATATTAGCAGCTGCTCTGGACTGCTGGATGAAGGATAGTTTGGAAAGCTTTCTGTACAGATCCATGACATAACTGTGTCTCAGTTGAAGAGGAACAGTTCACTTAATCAGATCATTGTGCAACATGTCTGATTCACCCTGGAGTTGCTAACTAGTGTGTCCTAAGTCTCTGCAGCAGATACAAGGCATAATGGGGGCTGGGGGGAAGTGGAATAAGGAAATGTCCTTTTTAAAGCCATGTTCATACTCTGAATCTTAGGCCAGAAGTGGACAAAACCAGCTTCCTAACTTAGACTGGAGTCTGAAGGCTGCTTTGATCCCTGCCAACTGCTGGTGGCCCCAAGAGCAGTTTGAAGGGAGAAACGAATAGGCTGAGTGCACCCATCGAGCATCGACTGGTGGGGGATGTCCTACTCTTAATCCTTATGTCATCCTCAGAGCAGATAAAAAGGTATGTAAGGTGCTCTGCTGACTTCGTGAGGATGAGCTAAGCAGCTCCCCCAGGGTGAAGCCGGATGGCTGTCGGGATGTTTTGGGTTGTCTCTGTTATTCCAAAAGGCTGCAGTGCTGAGCTGGGAAACCTTCCCCTCTGCCGTGATGTTCCTTGAGTCCTATTTGTGTATAAAATGCTTCTATACTGATTGAGAAGGATTTACCAGCTGAAAAGAAGTTTAACATTGGCAGGACTGTTGCTGCCACAGACTGGCACGGCTTTTCTGCACCAAGGGAAGGGTTGAAAGGTAGTTTCAGCTCAAGATCTGCTTTATGGAAGTTTAAAAGATAACAAGAGGTGCAGCACTTACAGTGACATGGGTGTTCTGTGCAGGTCTGGAAATGGCTTACAAGACCAAGAGTGCCTGGGACACTTTACAGCACCTGCACCTTCCCTGAGGGAACTAATTTTGCCTGTTGGGAGAAAAAGAACCTATTCTTCTTTGAAAGAGGGAAAACTGAGTTGAAAAATGGAAATGGTCTCCTGAAAAACAGTACCATAAAGCTGGAGAAAGCTTCCCATGGCACGCTGGATCTGATAACCTGGAGAAAATGTCCATTGGGTGAAGGGGGCTATCTGCATGGTCACCATTCAGGATATGTTCAAGCGGTGCGATTGATTTTTGTAATCCCAAACAAAAGTAGGCTCTTCTGAAGCATTGTCAGCCTGTGAAAAGCTGCCAAAGACCAAAGCTGCTGCTGAAAAGCCAAGGGGGTGGCCAGCTTCCAGCTTGGCATCCCCTGCTCATATTCCATCTACCTAAAACTGCCATTATGACATGGTTAGAAAAGGCGTTGTTCATTTCCTGCTCCACACTGATGTGTAGAGTTACTGTGTGCTGTTAGCAGCTAAGTGCTGGTTTTCACTCCAGAAACAGATGCCTTTTATTGAAGGCTGGATCCTGGCAGCACCTCCATAACTACCATGATGGAAAAGGGTGCAAGAAGCTGCCCGCTCACAACTGTGTATGTTCAGTGCTCTTTCCATCAAGCTTGGGTTTTGGTTTCCACTCTCCACAGCTTTTGTTCCTCAGATGTGTTCCTCTCTCCTGACATGACCACGCTCAAGCAGTCAGTGTAAAGAGGAGCACTCGCCGCATCTCCCCAGCATGTGAGAGTGCTCCTGGATGCGCCTCGCCCTGCCCAGACCCTCTGCCTGGGTGGATTTGTTGGAGTAGGAGCTACAGGCTGCTCTGTAGCATCTAAAATATTTCAGACCTCCTCCATTAAGACATGCTATGGAGCCACCTGCTTCTACAGATCGGAGCATGATGGCCACTCGTGGTGGTCAGAGTTCAGTGTGAATCTGATTCATTTTCTCTGAAGCTGTTTCAGAAAACGAAACTGCCCTTGTCCTCTCCCTGGATAATCCCCTCCCGCCAGTGGCCATGAGTCACCCTTGAATAACTCTTCCTTATAGATGGCTTGAAGTTCTGTTGAGTCATCTGTGCAATCTGGGAGGGTTTGCTATACGCTGGCTCTACACCTGCCTTTCCCAGAAACACCCAGCAGGAACTGCCCTGTATGAATGCTCACTGTGTCCCACGGCGCTCACACGCACTACCACACACCGGTCATCTTTGTCACCCCCATCTCTCCTACCAAAGTTACAACACAGCTTTTGCAGCATTCTTGCTTTCTGGGTTTTAGCTGAATCAGGTCATAAGCACACGTTTACTTTTGTGACTATCTCTGCTGGTTGAAGATATTGCCACCCCGAGATATTGATTATTGTTCCTGTGCCATAGGTCACCATTCACAGCCATATGCCAGCAGGTGGAAATATATTTATATATTTCCCTGTTTACTATTTTCTTCTTTACAGAATTAACTCAGTTAACTTAAACCACTGAAGAAGACAGTCTGAACTAGCCCACTAGCAGCTTAGGGAGCATCCATGCAGCACCTTCTGCTGGCAAAGCAGGAGCTGTAAACTCGATGTGGGACAGACACTGATCCGCTCAATCACAACTGGAAAAGTAGAGTGAGGAGAAGACATTTATCCACAGCCCTAAAATCCAGTTGACTTCAACCCAAACTATTGGAGGTGATGCTGGGCATGGATGGGTTTTTCAGTATTAAAAAAATTCCAACATAAACTAAATTAAAATCTAATTACACAAATTTGCAATGAAGAGGGAAGAATAAATGTAATATCTGAACTCTATTAAAGGATTTGCATTTGTATGGGAACATTTGCAAAATTAAACGTTTTAAAAAGTGTTTCAGACAATTTGGCCGGGAATAATTATGGCATAAAACCAGACAGTAAATACAGAGAAAACCAAATTAAGCTGGGACATGAGGTAAAGGAAGTTACTCATAAGAATAATTGGTTTATATTTAATATACTTTTATTTTTTTTCAGCAGCTCTGAAATCTCTTAGTGTGGGGTAATTAGAATATAAACTCGTCCCAGGAAAGCCGAGAGCTGCAAGCCTGATCCTGTGTGTGTGTGTCTGCCTGTACACTGCTTGTAACAACCCAACCAGTGGCAGGGGCAGAGTCCTGGGAAGGGAGATTTTTCTCAAAATTCAGGATTCGGTGCAGGGTCAAACCTGGTGTCAGGTACTGGCCAGTGAGAGCCCAGAAAAGACAAACAGCACATGAATTAATTTTTTCAGTCGATTTCTAACTTAGGAAGGACAACAGCTTCCACCGAAGACCACAAATAATAGAGAGCAGCTTGCGAGTGTTTCCCTTGTGGAATGGAAAGATCAAAGGGAGACTCAGTTTGGGGAAAATAATCTAAAAAGTGAACATAACAGGCAGTAGCAGGAGCAGAAAGCAGCAATGTAAATAGAAAGGCTATAGGAAGTGTAGAAGAATTCTTTCCAGGTTTATTATTTATTACAATAATGATTTTTGGCCAGGCAAACTAAAAAAATCCTTGAAGAGATTTTAAAGTATCCTGGCTGTAAATTTGAATGCAGGCTGCAATTATCTGCAGCTTGGAGTTTTTGTCTGAAAGTGCTCACGATCCCTTCATTGCAGCTGTGGCTTTCGATAAACTTTTTAATCATTTGCTCACTGTGGTGGCATCAGAGTTTTTAGACTTAAAATCTATTCCAAGCCTTAGAGGATGGAAAATCAGAAGGCAGATGCTTGGAAATGAAGAGAGGGGGCTTCAGAAACAGAGTATTAACATGGTGACATACACGTTATACATACAGAGACATACATGTACATATTATATATACACACATCTGTTTAGCAATCTCTTTTGCTTACTGACTCTATCAGGTCCTGAGAACACCACCAGTCCTTAATGGACCTGACCAGCCTCACCTGGGACCTCCACCCACCTTAAAAGGGCCTGGAAACCCTTTGAAGTTCAGCTGGGGGCCATCAGGCCCTGCTTGGAGACAGGCTGGTCTCCAGCTTAGGCTGGCTGTGGAGTCCTTTTCTCTGGAGCTCAATGTGTGGACTGGTTTCCCAGCCTGAACCTGGTTGTCTTGTTACCAGGGTCCTCCTTGAATATCACTGGACCTGACCCTTGAACTGACTTTCTGGCTTGACTGGGGATCTACCCTCCCACCGTGCTTTTGTCTCATGATCTGTACTCCTGGTTGGACCTGGCCACCATCTCTGGTCCTGTCCTGCTTGGCTCACTCAGGGCTGTGAGCAGGCTATGGGATCACCTCAGCTCCTGGTTTACCATCCCTTGGAGAAAAGACTTGCTCTTGCTGCTCCCTGGCATTCTGAAGTGTGTCAAAGTGAGGTACTGTGGCTGTTCCTACTGAAATGACAAGGTGGTTACTCTGCAGAGGTGCTCTCACCGAAGTCACCTTTCTGCCTGATGAAGAAGGAGCTGTTTCAACTGTCTCCTCTCCCTGGGGGCAGGACAGAAAGCAGCAACTGAAGGTACAGGTAAGGAACTGAAATTTCTGGCAGCATTGATGATATCTACAGCACAGGAGAAAAATCTAGATAATGCTTTTATTTTCAGCTGTGCAGATCTGTGGCTCAGGTTTGACTAGAGAGCTTTGCCCACAAAGATAACCTCCTGTTCAATGTCTCACCTCACTGGCTTGAGTCTGCAAAGCGTTGCTTGTTTACGTAAGAAATGTGCACTGATGTGGTTCCTGAGAGTGTTTCCAGAGCTTGCTGTTAAGCTTGTACTCAATGTTTCCTATCAGTCAGACCAATGCGCTTGCATTTTATAGGTCAAGAGGACTGGGATTCTGCAGCTGATGGTATCTCTGCAGTAGACTCCCAGAGTCAGCTTTTGATCATTTTTTATTGCTGTATCAAATTAACTCCATGATATCAAGGAGTGGTTTTGGCCTTGGTAGGAAAAGGACTGGACAGCAGGTCACGGCTTTGAAAACAAGGTGCAGCCTTTTGCACCTCCGAGTCCTCTCTGTGCTCACTGTTGGGAGCTGCTTAAGAGTTAGACACAAAAGGTCAGCCAAGGAGGAAGATGATAGAGAAGCAAAGGAAGCCTCAGTCGCTCCTCTCCTAACCTGAAGCTTCTCAAGATCCGTCCAGATTGGGGAGGGGAAGATGGAATGCATAATGTCTCCTTGTGCAACCTGGGTAGGGAAAACTTTCTTTGAAGTTGGGAAAGAAGCAGTGTGGAGAGCAACTGGATAAAGAGACAAAGCCCCCAGTGGTGAGGTGGGCCCTGGGAATGGGAGTAGGGAATGAGGGAGTAATTAAAAAGTGTCAGTGGAAAGTGTATTATAAAAACAAAAAGCTTTCAGGCGGTTTGCAGGAAAAAGGGGAGATGCAAAAGAGATACTGTGAGTTTGGCTTCCATAAACCAGACTGAAATTATCATGCTTACTTCATTCCACAGTCTGGAGCAGCGCAGTGAGTTGTTTCTGAATCGTTTGGTTTGTGCGATTAAAATGTTCTTGGCATCAGCTTTGGTTTTAATGTGATTGGTTTTTAAACATAATTAGAAGGATTTTTACAGCTTTGTGTATTTCTATTTAAGAGACAACAAAAGTAATGCACAGTTGTGTTGTGTGGGGTTTTTTTCACCAGAGCAGGATCTCTGAAGCGTTACACCAGAATGGCAATGCAGTCTTGGTAGTAAGATCATGCACGGTGGAGCACTGCAGAACTGGCTCTGCATTTTTGCAAACAATGCCTCTGACTCAACAAAAAACACAACCAGTTGTGTTTCAATTCTTGATGAACTCTTTTGATTCAGCAGCATTCACTTTCTTTTTCTGTCTGAAGTCTACTGTGGAGGCCACAGTAAGATCATCAAGGACTCCAAGTGTGAGTGGTCCCACTAAGCCAAGGGGTAACAAGTACTCAAATGATCCTTGCAAACCCTGATACAAGAAGCCCTTGAGCACAGGCTCTGGCTTTCTGAGTGTGCTAGCAGGACTTGACAGACATGCAAATTCTTTCCTGAAGATAGGCAAGGGGAAAAATTACTCCATGAGGGAAATCTCTCCCTAGAGAGGGATTCACAGCTGTGCTATGTACCACCCTGCACTCTGGTGCCCGCAGCCTTTGGGGAGCTGAGCTGTTCTTTGTGAGCTCCTCTCCTATCTGTGCCCAGCGTCTGCCTCATGTGGCTCAGCCTCTTTATCTTAGTAGGCCTGGCTTCCATGCTGGATTTCTTCTGTTTAAGTATTGACCTGCCTGGGCTTTCATCACGCCTGACAAACTCAGTATCTTTAAGAAGTGAGTGCATGCCATGTTTGGGGGTTATACAGGCTGGCCAGCCTCTCCTCCTGTAGGATTTCTATGAAATAACATAATTTATGTATCTGGGAGGAACTATGCCAGTTGAAGCTAGTGGAGGATCCAACATCTGAACCCCTGTTTTCCCTGAGCTGATCTGGAAGCTTAATTGTGTGTCAGTGTCAGACTTTCCTCTCCACAAACCTGTGCACATTTAACTCATCAGCATGGTGGTTCCACAGCTTGATCAAAGCAAGATACGTGTCATATTTTTGTGGTGTTGACAAACACTTAACACTTGCTGTAAAGGCAAGGCTGGGGAATGATTCCCCTCCAAAGGAAATAAACTGTGCTTTCGCTGGTGTACTGCTTCTCAAGCCAACAGCAAGCAGCTTTGGAGAGCACATTTTGGTGTTGCCTTTCCAGACAGTACAGCAATAATTAGAAGATACAGTCAGCTGTGAGAAGCCTTATCCCTTCTTGGTGAAAATGGGCTTCAACTGGGATGTGACCAGTCTGTGGCACATCTTTCTGGAAGAGGTGCAACATGCAGCTGGACCGGGAGAGGCCAGAGCAAAGGCTGCCAAGCCAGCCTGGAGCAACAGCCTGGCCAGGTGGGAAACAGGGCTGGATGTTGGCTCTTTGGGCTGCCTAGCAGCCTTTGGCTGATCTGTGGAAAAAAAAACACCCCAAAATAGGATTCCCCTTACTGCAGGGAGAAGCCAGCCTTGAACCAGGTCTCTTATTTATATCATTATTGCTCTACTACACCTGGTTTTCCTCCGTCTTGTACACAGGGTGAGTAATTGTTTCTCGGTGTGTGAAAATGGGTATAGGATGCAGGCATGCTGCTGTCAGAGGATTTTGAAAAATGAGATCCATGGCTTTTACAGTGTCAGCCTTGTGTGGGGTTTTTTCTGGGACAGCTGTGAGACCACAAGTGCTGTGTTTTCAACTCTCATTCATTTGCAAAAGTGTG
This sequence comes from Megaceryle torquata, assembly GCA_024611175.1. Taxonomy (NCBI): domain Eukaryota; kingdom Metazoa; phylum Chordata; class Aves; order Coraciiformes; family Cerylidae; genus Megaceryle; species Megaceryle torquata. The sequence continues at coordinate 20,529 of JANIJG010017943.1, read as the reverse complement.
TTTTGAAAATTTTCTACACTCATCACATCAGGGATGGATGTTTCTTAGCCTTAGTTTAAAAAGATTAAAAAAAAAAAACCCCACAACACTAAAACAGCAAAGAAAACAAAATCACTGGCCACAGGTAGAGGAAATGATTTTTCAGGAGACCTTGCAAGCAGAGAAATGATATAGCAGGATTATTAACCAACAGGCACCACAAGCATTCAAAGTAAAATCATAAGTTCAGTTATTGTTGTAGCCATTTAGATTTAAGGAGGACTGACCATCTTTAGATTTTCTTTACTATGGTTCATCTTTAAATAAATAGAAATAGCACTGCTGATGAAAGGTGTTGGTTGTCTGCCTTGTGATGCACAGCTGCAAATACTCCATATATTATTTGAATGCTGCTTCATAGTCAGGGGAACAAGGCTAAAGGAGCTTCAACTTGTTGATCTGCACCTAATAATCTGCTTTGGCTGGCAAAGCAAACACCTCAGGAATCCAAGAAATTTTATCTTGTTTGAGATTTTTCAATAGAATGGGGATTTTTTTCTTTGTGGATTTTTTTATATTCACATCTATACTGGGAAGGAAGGGGGGGAACTTCCAGAGAAAATAATGATGTTTTACTTATTTCCTTCTAACCCTGCAACCTTTGAGCTGCTAAACCAACTTAATCTGCTCAGAATGTGATATTTAAGAGACCTCTCCCATACATGTCTGTGGTAAACATAATACTAGAGTGCTGTTGAACAGCAAAAATACTTGGGGAAGGAGGCATGGGCTGAAATGCTTTTTAATCATTCAGATATGTTAAAATGTTCACGGTTGAACCTAAAGAAAAAGTGTACCGCTGAAAGCATCTTGGCAAGATGCTTGTGTGTTAAGGGCATATGTCTTCTGTTTCTTTAACAGATAAAATAAAAGGCTTAGCAAAAAAATGCTGGCAAACTACACTGTGTTTAAATGAACAGTTCAGAACCTAGAGATACTGAGAGAGAAAGATCGGAGTGAACTCTGGCAAGCTGAGGTGAAGGGGAGATGTGGTGGAAAGTATAAGCAACTTCATGAAAAAGTTCAGAGGCGGCAGGAAACCTGTCCTAGCTCAGTTAGGAGTAAAAATACATGGGTGAAAGGGAGCGGTAGGAGTACAGAGCCTGCTGAACAACAGAGAAACAGCTCTTTCTGGAAAGACAAAAGCAATTTTCAGTGGAAAGCCAAAAGCTCTGGGACTTGCTTTCCATGGCTACATCTATGTGAACTTCAGAGCACCAGCCCAAGCTCAAACTTGCCTTGTGTTTGGACACAAGACTGTGCTCAGGGCCTTGGGTGAGCTCCATCTGAGAGGAGGGAAGGAGTCTGAGCTGGCTCAGCCCTTTAATATAACCCCAAGGGTATCATATCTTGCACTGCAGATGAAGCTTTTTTTTTCTCCCAGATCTTCCACTGCAGATCTCTGTGGCAATTATCTCCCTCCCAGATGAGCTTGATGTCACATCCCACAAAGCCCTGCTAGATATGTGGTGTGCTGAGTACAAGGCATTCATCATGTGTCAGTGATCCAGCCTGCTCAGGGCAGGTCAGCAGCAGCATGGGTGCAGTGTATGCCATCCACTGGGGCTGCCCCTTGGAGAAAAAGGCAGCATTGGTTTAACCAGTCTGGGTTTAATTGCTTTCTCCTCCCTCCCTGCCTTAGACTCTGGCATGTCATCATGGAAGGCTTGGCTGGGCAGGGAACATGACCAGCCTGCAAAATGCAGAGGATGTCTCTTGTTTTTGGCCTTGTCCTGAGTCTCCTCAGGGAGGATGCTGCTCATGGTGTGGACATGGCATTAGTACCACCAGAGCTTGCAGTCCCTTGAAGGGACTCTGCTAGAAGCTTCTCAGCAAGTACTTTGCTCTGTGACTGATCTCTTGTCCTGTGACCTGATACAAGGTCTTGTGTGCTGGGAGGAAAGAAGGCTGATGTCAGGCTGTGGTGGTTTGGGTAGGGTGAGGAGGAGCTGGTGAGGACTCCTCCCCTGCCTGGAGGAGCTGCTGCTGGCAAAGCTTGCCAGTGATTACCCCTGGGGGAACATCATAGCAGGGGGTCTCCCAAAGAGGGAGAAAGACAAGCAGTCTCCAAAACAGTTTTTAGCAAAGCACCTTCAATACAAGTATTCTTGGCCGAAACACTCTGATATTAAGATGAACAAGGTGTAGATAACTAGATATGGCATCAGTGATTGTAACATTCATTGAAATGTCTGGTCAATAATACCTGGAATAAAAGGCAAACTGCTGTTGCTGAACTGTACCCTGTGAGGGAGGAGATTCAGGACCTTGCCACGCATAATGTCCCAACCAGGACCAGCTCCTTGCTCAGAGCAGCAGGCTGTGGGAAGCAGCGACCAGCTAGGTCCCTGCTGTCATCTTTGTCTGCCTCCAGGAAAGTGTCTGGCTGTTGCTGACAAGGGAGGGTTGTGAGTATCTGGGGTGACAGCTACTGCTGGAGAAAAGGGAAGAAATGACCTCCCCTTGCAGCAGTGGTTGCTGCCCTATCTCTCCAGTCCTGCTGCAGGAGTGGAGAGCCCTAGAAATGCTCTGAGCTCATTCCAGGTAAGCCAAGATCCTCTGACTTTCATCTGAATAGTGCTGAATGAGGAGCCTCAGAGCATGAGCTAACAGTGAGCAGCTCTTTCAGTGAAACTGTTAATTCAACACAGACAACTTATGGAATTTCCCTTTTCTGAGAATCTCTACTTCTGTAGAGAAACAGTGCTCAGTCTTGTTTTGCCTTTTCAGAACTTCAGAAGTTCCCTCAAAAATTCCCTGAAGCCTTCATAAAGATTCTCAGTTGCATGTCAGGTTGCAAAGTACAATATAAAAATGATCACGTTTGATGCTTGGCATAGTTAAATTTACCACAGTGCTTCACATTCAATATATACCAAGAATTCCAGCAAAATCACATACTGTTCGACTAGAGATTTATCATGGGGTGCTTAACAATGAATTATTTAAAAGTACCTAATGTATCATGGCTTCTTGAGAGCCTAATGTGTGCATGTGTGTATATATTTATACACAAAATACCTGTGAGCCATTATAGAATCTCAGCTTCTGACATAGAGCTTTCGAGAGTAAATCTGGAGGATGTTTAAAAATAGGTGTCCTCCTGAAATTGCAGTGGAGTTTTTAGAAGGAAAGCCTTAATAATCTTCCCCATTCAGATATACACACAGTGATTTAAAGGGAATGTGTATGCTGTATGGCTCCTTTTAGGTGAAGTTTGAAAAGTATCAGCCTGATCTGTTGCCTTTTCAAAGCCCTCAGCACTGTCTTTTCTACCTGCCCAGGAGGGATCCTGCTGGAGCCATGTGGAGCTGGGCTGAAGGGGGCTCTTTGGCCCCTAGTTCTGCTCACTGGAGGTGAGCAGACTGAGGAGTGTCACCAGTTCACAGATGCCTCTTCAGCCACTTTTTCAGATGGCTGTGAGAATAACTTCCCAGACTTTGAGCTCTGCATTTTTGTCCTGGCTCAAACTGACTTTTAGATGACAGATTTTATATTCAAGGGTGGATCAGCTGGCACTGTTTGAGACCTGGACACCTGTCTCCTCTTTGACACTTCACTGAGTCATTCTTGTAGAGACTCTGGTGCTTGTTTGCAGAGGAAGGGCACCTGTTATATTCCTGTGCACATCCACGTGGTGAGAAGGATGGACTTTCACCCTGCTGGGTGGGATGCCATTTGAGTTCTTTTAGTTGAACAGCTTCCTGGTTGGCTCCAGGGGGTTTGCCATTGTCTCTCATTGCAACTTGCACATTGGAACACATATTCCAAATCTATTCAGGTCCTCACAGAGAGATGAGTGACCAAGGCACCAGCAGCAGCTGTGGTCAGACATAATTTCCTGGACATCTTGTGAGGAAGAGCAGCATCTGATGCTTCCTCCCTGATGACACTGGTGATAAAAACTTGAAGCTTTCAATGTGTAGCAGAAGGAACCAGGTGCTGTGTATTGCTAAGGCCATCAGGACAGGATTTGAGGAACAGCTGAACAGAACAAGCAGAGGTTCAGACCTAGTTTCAAAGGCCAGTTATCTCAGGTTTGTGACTGGTTGGACCTGGTTTGCTCATCTAAGCTTATGAATGTGATCCTGCAGGTGCCATATCGCTGTGTTCAGGCTAAAGGTAATTCTTTTAACAAGTCAGAGTCCTGAGTATAAAAGCCAGAGGGGGAAGGCAAGTGCAGTCTACAAAAGAATCATGACTTATCTAATTGGAGCAGTAGACTACAATATTTCTCCCGAAGATGCTCTTTGAGGGTCTGATTTTTCCAGATTTCATCTTGATTCTATGTGAAGGCAGGTTGTGCATTCACTTTTACCTTCTGAGTAGTGAATACTTGTTAATAAGCCATAAATGTTTTCAAGGTATAATTTAAGTGAATTCAAGAGGAAAAATAACCTAGAGTTAGAGCGTGTGGCCAAAAGCTTCAGCCAGAAGCAGTCTTGTGTCTGTATGCTGCTCTGCAAGGAGCCACTTTGCATCTTTCTGCCTTGGTTTCCCCTCAGCGAGTTTGGGATGAGGGTACTTGTGTGTCTCTTGAATGGCAGCATGGCAGAGGCTGGAGGGGACTTCTGGACATGATCTAGTCCAACCTCCTGCTCCAGCAGGGTCACTCTGAGCAAGGGGCTCAGCATTGTATTGTCTGGGTGGGTTTGGAATCTCTCCAGAGGAGACTCCACAATCTCTCTGGGCCAGCCTCTGACACTCTCACACCAATGTTCTTCCTCCTCTTCAGATGGAACTTTCCATGTTCCAGTTTGTGCCTGTTGCCCCTTGTCCTGTCACTGGGCACCCCTGAAAAGAGCCTGGCCCCTTGACCCCTGCCCTTAAGCTATTGATAAGAACCCCTTGAGAACCCTGCCTGACTAAATATGGTTTGAAAGCCCTGGGGGAAAGCTGGCAGACTGGCACTGGTGGTGATGGTCTCTCAAGGCAGGCCCTGCTCAGGGGCTGAGCAGTGAGGTGATGTAAGAAATATTTGATTGGGTTTATTTGCTAAAGACATCACGTGCTGGCTCCAAATGCAGAACCTGATGGAAAACCCGAGTGGTAACTGAAAAGCTGCCAACACCCCTTTGTCAAGGAGTCTGGGTTAAATTAAAAAAATAGCCTGGTGCCTCTTGTCCTGTCACTGGGGTTTGACACGATTTTGACATGGTTGTGCGTCCCATTAAAAACTCAGATGAAACCAAGACCAGGAGCAAATTGTTGCAAAGCCCATGTTCCCCACTCAAAACATATTTCTGGGAAAGAGAATCCAACCTATGTATGACAATTATGCTCTAGACATTTTCTTTTGAGAGAAAGAAGCCACTTCAGCATAAATAAGGTGGTCTGGAACAGTATTAAAATACAATATGTACAATTGGCCCCATTATTTTAATAACAGTTTTTCCTTCATAGAAATCATGATTTGTAGCCTGGTGGTAGGTTTGGAATCTCTCCAGAGAAGGGGACTTCACAACCTCTCTGGGCAGCCTGGGCCAGGCTCTGCCACCCTCACAGCAGAATTTTTCCTCCTGTTCAGATGGAACCTCCTGGGTTCCAGTCTGTGCCTGTCTGAAGAAGCCTGCAGGTCGGGGGTTTTTTTGTTGTTGTTGTTGCTCTTTGGGATATTTTGGTTTGATTGTAGTTTGGGGGTGGTTTTTTTATTACTTTCTTTTTAATACTTTTTTCTTTTTTTCCTCCTTTTTGGCATTTCTCACAGCCTACCAACAGCCAGCTGGTGCAGATTTAACCCACTCCAATCCCATCTCCCACCACAGAAACCAGACTAAACTCAATTCCCATTCCTACTGCCCGTTAACGGCTGCAGCAGAAAATCGTTGCGCGTTTCAACTTCTTTAAGTTAATAACCCCAGGAAGGCAAAGAAGTGGCAGATGAAAGGCAAGGTGTGGACTTTGATCGTGCAATCGGATCCGTGCGGGCAGGGCCCCCCAGCCCATGTGGAGCACCACTGAAGGTCAGCCCAGGCTGATCAGATTGCAGCAAGAGAGCCATAGAAAGCAAGCCAAACGGAGGTGGAAAAATCTGTACACCCAGATATCTGCCAAGAGATGAAAGAAAAGTTTGCGTCTAGTGCTGGGATTTATGATAAAGGTAAATGAAGCCGTAACACAACACTTGCCAAGATACTCAGGTCTTCCTTTGAGAAAATACTTAAGCATGTGCTTAAACCCACTGCTATTCAGGGCAGCCCATAAGCATTTGCTGAAGGTTAAGAATAATGTTCTTACATGGGAGCCCTTAAGTACTGTGCTGATTAAGGTGGGTTGGTTTGTTGTTTCATTTTGGTTTTTTTTTTTCTTCTAAATCTGAGCCACTATGAGCCAACAAAATGAATTGCCCTCATTATATTTTAGTATCATCTATCTTCTTTCAAATTAAACCAGAGAATGCAAACAGAAAATAAGTCTTATTTTACATTAAGTGGAGAAAGCTGTATATTCTCTGTCATGTTGTTGGTTTGGTCTTTTTTTCCTCTTTATGATCACCAGGCTGCCCTACACTGTGCATCTCTATGAATGAGCACCTTTCATGAGGAAGAGAGAGAGAGCACCCAGAAAAGCATTTGCTCTACTGCTCCTGAACTCTGGAATTCCCTTGATGTGCTGTTGCAAGCCAGAAAGGAAGGATCACACAGAGCAATGCATCCATCCATCCATATGCTATATCCACTGATCTCTCTGGAAGCAAACCTTAAAAGGCATTTCAGCTGTTAAAGGTCATGGATAAGACAGTTATTTATCAGTTCAGGTAAGGTCACTGTTACAGCCACAAGCAGAGGGGCTTTGCCTGTTGCACAAATGGCACTGCCTGCCCTCAGTGCCCCGAGAAACTTTTGACAAGCTGAGCATACATAACAAGCCGACAACCTTCCATACAAATGCTACAGCTCATTAATGTTCAACAGGGAAATATCATGTCTGCAACTGCTTCAGTTCCTGTTGCACAGCACATGGCCTCTCTCCCCAGCTCTCTGCTGGCCATTTCTCACAAAGAAACTGTTCCCCCTCTTGGAGGGAACCCTCACTAACTAGGAACTGTCTCTTTCTGAAAACCTTCCTCCTTGCTGTGGTTTAGGAATATTCTGCCCCATGTACTGAACTGGTGGTTTATTAACTTTATACATGCAGGAGAATGGAGCTTGTGCCAGCTTTAGGCTTCTATTGGAGCTAAAATCAGGGTCTTGGTTGAATCCTAGAACATAGGAAGAAAAAGATTTTCCTGCGATTCTTCTGTTTCCCTTTTTGGGAAACAGCCTTGGTAGGAGAGCTTGTGAGAGGCAGTCAAATCTCCTATTGCAGGTCTTGAGACAGAGGGCAAAGTGCCAGGGCAGAAGGTTACGATAAGGTCAAGGTGTTTCCCATTCTTATGAGCCACTTCCAAACGCTATGGGCAGGCAGGAACATCTTCACTGTACTCACCTCCAAGAAACACTACCTCTTCTCCTCACTTCCAGTAATTTGCCCTGCTATATACTAAGCTAAAAGCATCACCACTTTGCTGGAAACCTTGTTGTTATAAATGGGTAATGACAAAGAAAGAAAGAAGAATCTCAGATGTCTGTCCCTAAATGATCAATTTACCTTTCAGGAAATAAAGGTCTCAGCGTGCTCCTATACCTTGGCATGCAAGCTGGACAAAAGAGATAAGTTGGAGACCCTAATACCACAACTGTCCTGATGTGCCCCACTCAGCTCTTCAAACACAACAGCAAACCCAGGAAATAGGTTAATGACCTTCTTTCATTAAAAAAAAAGGTCAACTGTTGAAATTTTTTAATTCCCCACTGGAGACCTCAACCTTGATGATATTTTAAAATTATTTTTATGTG